>CAWUFW010029414.1:0-19142 GCA_963921515.1 Calotriton arnoldi | reverse complement strand
TTCCGTCCATCAATTGTTTCTTTTGCATTTTTAAAGTAGGCACCTAGCAGATCACTAACAGGGTACTGTACATTGGCCAATTCCCTCAGGGGATACATGGGTGAGGCAGAAGAATGTGATAAAGACCATCAAAGGGCAAGATGCATATCTGGGAGATTTTTCTTTGAAGAGGTGAGTTTTAAGTTTGTTACGGAATTGTATAAGGTGTGGTGCTGTTCTGGTCTCAGAAGGAATGTTGTTCCAGATCCTGTGAGTGGAGGATGATAAGACTTGTGTTCTTATTTTCTACTTTCTGAAGTGTTTAGTTTCTAATGGGGCGATGTCAGAGCTGCTTGGTTACTGTTGATCTTTCAATAATATTAGTTTGTCATCGAGGTAGACAATGGTTTTAATATAGAGGGCCAAGAAAGTGATGCTGCTGATGTTGAAGATGATCCAGGTTTGCAACGAGAGCCAGTGTGGACTTTTTAGCGCAAGAGAAATGTGGTCAGATTTCTTTAGCAGCTTGATGAGCCATGCTGCTGCATGATGAATGACTTTAAGCAGAGCAAGGGTGATCACTGAGATGCTGTTGAGTAGGTCATTGCCTCCATCTAGTAGGGAGAGGACCAGAGCTTAAGCTGTCATTCTGAAGTCTTTTCCTGGGAGAAAATGTTCCAGTTTTTTATGAGTACACGTTTGAACCAGGCTTTTTTTCATCTTCTTGGCAATATATTCTATGAATGAGAGGTGCTAGTAAAGGGTAAATCTGGGGGATTAGGCCTCTTCTGTCGGTTGTGGGGCGAAACCCATTAGGTCTAAGTCAGAGAGTCCTGATTGAATCAGAAAATGTTTGGTGTTGTTGATAAACAGGAGATATTTGATCTTTATGGGGTTTAACATGAGGTAGTTTGTTGACATCCAGGTTTGGATGCGTCCGGGGCAGTCTTTTAATCTCTGCATGCCAATGTTTGAAGAGCCTGAGATAGAGTTGAGTGTCATCAGCATACTGGGGGATCATTATGTATTTATCTTTAAGAATGACCCCAAAGGTTGAATATAAAGGTTAAAAATCATAAATGACAAGATGGAGCCCTGTGGGAGACCCCAGGTAGCGGGGTGAGTCCAAGATATGCTAGTTCCTATTTGAATGCATTATTGTCAACATGTGAGTTAGGATGTGAACCATTGTAGGACTGTGCCTGAGACGACCATGTGAGTTTTCAATGCTGAATCAATGCTGCATGGTCAACCGTCACTGAGGTAGATAGTGTTGTTGACTACTTGAAGTGTAGCTGTTTGAATTCTGCAGCATAGTTTGAACCCTAATTGATACTCTTCAAGTAGGTTATTATTGCTGATGTGCCCATGTATCTAAACGATGACTACCTTCTTGATTATTGTTCCAAAAAATGAGAGGTAGGTCATAGTATGAAAGCTGGTCACTACTATGACCCAGTTATCATTGGTTCAATAAAGGTCAACTGGATCTAGTGTAAGCCTTTCCAGTAGGGAGAAGATCTGTCAAGTCTTGAGGCTATCCAGGAAGGTGCCATGGGTTAGAAAGGTTATCACTATGGCATAGTGTTATGACGGCTTCTTCTTGCACTGACTTGATGATGGAGGAGAGAAACATGTTATCTTTGTAGGAGGTGGTATTGTGGAAGTTCAGAATGTTGGTGTTGTCTTTGTGGATAATTGTGTTGAATGATGACCAACTAGAGGCACTGCAGCTATGTTCTCAACAGCATTTCAGCTGTCAGCTTAAGGTGGAACAGCGAGTTCTCGGATGGAGTTGCCACACTGTTTAACAGCCTTAAAGACAACTTTAATTCTGTTGATCTCTCCATAGATGATGGTCTAGTGGTAGGTAGCTGAGTAGAGGGGACAGCTAATACAATATCCCGAATGTAGGAATCACAAAGCCATGTTCCTGTGACAAAAGAAGCCTAAATTATTATTCAGCATGAAGTGAGAAATGTTTTGTTCATGCTGAGGTAAAGACCTAACATTTAGAAATGTTCAGAAAATATAGCAGGGGTAGAGGTATGCAGCTAAGGCCAGGGAGGAGGATGAGTTTGAAGCTGGAAAGAAGAGAATGTATGCTTGCTCAATATTGGGTATTCAGAGCAAGAAACTGAGACCTAGAGAATAATGTAAGTGAATAGTTGGCAGGTACTTCCAAGGGGTGTGATGTGCCCACCTGCAGGCTACGCTGGCAGCAATAATCAGAAGAGCAGGGATATGAGACAGAGGCAGCAAAAGATAAAGCAAGGTTGTGATATCTGCTACTGGAATAGTAGAGCAAAACTAATGAGAGAAAAAAATTCAACAGGAGCACAGCCACTCCTGTTGTGAGAGCCTGGGTTGCTCTCCATTTTCTAAAGGATATTCATGTAACTAAAGTTTATGCACTAACACAAACCAATGAAACCCAAGTAAAATAACTAAGTACAAATACACATATGTGTATGATTGTTAGAAATGGGGTTCTCTAGTTGGCAGAGGTATGCAGCTTTGTCCAAGTAGGGAACATTGTTTCTAGTCAGGGTAAGGGAGTTACACACTTTAGATAACCACTACTTACCTCCTTGGTAGCTTGGCACGAGCAGACAGGCTTATCCCAAAGGCAATGTGTAAAGTATTTGTACCCGAAACTCACAGTAACACAGGGAAAACACCACAAATGGACATCACACCAGTTTAAAGAAATTAAGTACCTTTATCTAAACCAAACAAGACCAAAATGACAAAACTCCAACATTAATGCACTAAGATATGACTTTCAAAACAGTTATTCCAAAAATAACACTTGCAGAAACAAATAGCTCCACTTGGGCTAATATGAGTTTGTGACAGGCATAAATCAAGAGTACAGCGCTGACCGGAAGGTGCTCGGCCTCAGGCACGGAGTCACACGGACCCCCAAACAACAGTTCCTTGGAAACAAAGTCTATGGACAATTCACAGCGTTGTGGAGGAGAGGCGTCGGTGCTGAGGCCGGTTCCCTGGTTGCCATGGGGGAGGTGAGGCATTGTGTCCGTGAGGAGGTGATGAGTCAAGTCCAGGACAGGGGAAGGTAGGTGGCGTTGGCGGTGAGACATCAGTTCTGGTGAGGCGATGCAAAGTCGAAGAGTTCGTGAAGTCACCCTCATCGGTTATTGGCTTTGCAATAAGGGGATGCAGGCGCTGGTGGTGACGGCGTCAGTGCAACCGCTGGCATCGGGAAGGCCGATAACTGCAGGTGTTAGCAGGAGTCAAAAGGCGTCGGAGCTGCGGTGCAGGCGGGGTGGTGCGTCGTGCACTTCACGATCGATGCCCTTGGCCTCGGTGCAGGTCGCGGCGGCACTGATGGGGCCAGAGTCGTTTTTCTTGCTCTTGCAGCACCAACCACACAATTCTCAGGGCCCAGGGACTGGAATTGGTGCCCTTTTGAATACAGCAGTCCACAGAGGAGTCCAGGTGCTAGTCAGTAGGTTGCAGGGGATGTCTTTGTGCACAGAGACTTCAGAACAGAAGGCCAACGCAAACAAGCCAATGGAGATTCTTCTTCAAGCAGGTTCATAGCAAAGTTCCAGTCTTTGTCCTCTCCTTGGCAGAAGCATCAACTGCAGACCAACCCATCAAAGCACACACAGCAAAGGGGAAGTACTCCTCCTCACATCTGTACAGCTCTTCTCCTTGGCAGAGGTTACTCTTGAGTCCAGAAGTGATCTATTTCTCTGGGGTTTAAGGTTCAATACTTATACCCTGTTTTCTCTTTGTTCTGTTTATAGCGTGGGTCTTTGAGCCCAGTTCAAACCAGTTCTGTCCTCTCTGGTGCAGCATGATCGCAGGAGGTGGAGACAGCATTGTGTGAAGGAGACACAGCATATTCAGGTGTAATTGAAACTCCTCCCACCACTCTAAATGCAGCCAAGATCTATTCAGCCCAGCTATGAGTCACCCAGGAAAGGCAGGACACACCTCAACCCCACGTGTGGCTATTTACAATGAAGGCACATCCCCAGCTCCTGTCACTCCAAAACCAGACAGTCAATACACAAAACACCCGAGGCACACAGAATGGCTAAACAAGAAAATGCCTACTTTCTAAAAGTGGCATTTTCAAGCACAGAATTTAAAAACCATCTCCCTAAAAATATGTGGGCCTGATTCACAAAAGTAATCTGAGACAAAATCCTATCTTTACGACTTTCAGTATTCACAAAGGGCATTTAGGAGTAGTAAAGTTAGGAATCCTAACTTTACTACTCCTAAATGCCCCTTGTGAATACCGAAAGTCGTAAAGTAAGGATTTTGTCTCAGTTAAAAGTTTTGGTCTTAAGTTAAACTTAAGACCAAAACTTAAATTTAACTGAGACAAAGTCCTAACTTTACGACTTTCAGTATTCACAAAGGGCATTTAACTTTACTACTCCTAAATGCCCTTTGTGAATACCGAAAGTTGTAAAGTTAGGATTTTGTCTCAGATTACTTTTGTGAATCGGGCCCTGTGTTATGAAATTCTGAGTTCAGAGAGCCTAAACTCAATTTCTCTATCTTGTCCCAATGGAAAGTTATACTTGTAAGATGTTACAAAGTACCTCCCATGTTAGCCTATTGGACAGATAGCCTTTGAATAGTGAAAAACGAAATTGGCAGTATTTCACTATCAGGACATGTAAAACATACCAGCACATGTCCTACACTGCATCCTGCCTATGGGGGTACCTTGGGCCTAACTGAGGGTTGTCTTACATGTAAGAAAAGGGAAGGCTAGGGCCCGGGCAAGTTGGGTGCACTTGCCAGGTAGACATGGCAGTTATAAACTTTGTGTGCAGACACTGCAGTAGCAGGTATGAATCACATTTAAAGGGACTACTTGGGTGGGTGGCACAATCAGTGCTGCAGGCCCACTAGTAGCATTTGATTTACAGGCCCAGGGCACTCACAGTGCACTCTACTAGGGGCTTACCCAGTAAATCAAATATGCCAATCATGGATAACCAACCACAATAACACTTTAAATAGGGAGCACTTGCATGTTGGCACTGATCAGCAGTGGCAAAGTGCCCAAAGCATCTAAGCCACCAAAAATGAAATCCAGCATACCGTCAAAAACACAGGAGGTAGAGGCAAAAAGTTAGGGAAACCACGCCAAGGATGCCAAGTCTAACAATGATTTTAAAAACAATGATTAAAAAAACTAAAGAAATAACGAGTGCATCAGGCCCAGGTACAATAATCAGTGAAATTAGAGTGAGGTCAGCTGAAAAAATAAGTCTTGGCCTCAATTGCATCAGTCATAGGAAGACAGGTATGTGACGCTGACTCAGCAAGGAAGACACAATATCGACAGTAGGAATAAAAGTGTAAAACCACAGTAAAAATAAGAAAGGCTAGACAGGAGCTCAACCACTGTACTGAGAAAGAAAATTTAACTACCAAAAGTATATGAAATAACCCAACAAATCAACACTAGATAAAATATCAAAACAGTGGTGCGAAATTATTTGAAAACAAATGTCAAGACCTCAGTCCAGCACTCCAGTACTCTTGGGATTAGGTTGTACTAAATAAATCCTGCCCTTCCAAAAATGGTCTATCATCTAAACAGCATGTCACAATTGTCAATATGGTATTAGATAACAATATTATTTCAATACATTATGCGTCCAATTAATGATATCGATTCAGAACGTTTTTTCTGGAAGAGCCTTAAAACTTGTTTTTTTACATATGTTGGCCTTGGTTCTGAGCTGCTGAGATTTTTGGGGAGTTTTGTGGACTGGTTAGCCCTGAGAAACTCCTGTTGGAGTATTCATGTGCTTTATAAGTGTCTTTAAGTCATTCAAATGTGTTAACAATAAAAATGAATACTAAGGTGCCTTTCCCTTGAAAAGAGTGCAACCATAAAACCTAAATCCAAATTGAAAACAATCAGACATGTTTAGGAGATTATTGGAGTATTATCTTCTTCTCAAGTCTGTAAAATAAAAAACATCTCTGAGTTAAAATCAGTAATTACTTGCAGCATATGTCAACAAGCGTTGACACAACCAACCCACATGGGGCTTTTATTTGTATCTTGAGCCTCTGCAAGGCATTAACAGAGAAACACACAAATTGTTTTTATTTTTACTATTTGTAATGCAATATAATGACAAGTTCAGTAGAAAATTTTTCTAACACAATTTTATTAATATATGAAAATTGTATTATGTGGCCATGATAGTATTATACATTTTCAGTTGTTTCTGAGTTATTTTTAGTATTTATGTATAAGAGGTTGAAAGTGAGTTTGTTAAATGAGAGTGAAAAATGTGCTGAGGTAGCGTTAGACTTGACAGCCTTAGGGTGGGCTTCCCCCCAACCTCTTGCCTGCCTCCTCCACTCTTCTGACCAGATTTGTGCTGGTATTAGGACTTTGTGCACTTTACCTCTGCTAACCAGTGCTAAAGTGCTAGTGCTCTCTCCCCTAAACATGGTAATATTGGTTCATCCCCATTTGGCATATTTAATTTACTTATAGGTCCCTAATAAAGTGGTTCTCCCTGAACTCATGGCTGGTAAATTAAAAGCTACTGGTGGGCCCGCAACACTGATTGTGCCACCTCCTTATCTCGCCCTCTAACCATGTCTCAGGTCTGCCATTGCAGAGCCTGTGTGAGCAGTTTTCACTGCTTTGTCGACCTGGCAAAATAAACTTTTTGCCAGGCCCAAACCTTTCCTTTTTACATACATAAGTCATCCCAAAGGTAGCCCCTGAACAACCCAGAGGGCAAGGTGCAATGTATCTAAAAATCAGGGCATGCACTTTTACATCTCCTGGTAGTGAAAAACTCTCAAAGTCATTTATAAATACAGCAAGGCCTATCTCCTCCATAGAATAATGTTGAGATTACCTTATTACATTTTATAAGTGTAATTTCCAATTGGTAAGAAATAAAACCCCTAAGTCTGGTGTCTCTGGAATCCTAATTCAAAATCCTCACTTATGGCGAAGTCGAATTTTAAATTACAATTCTGAAAAAGACACTTTTAAAAAAGTTGGCATTTTCTTATGTAAGCCATTTGATGCCTGCTGCTTGTCTGTGATCACTTGTCTGGGGTGGGTGACAGCTGAGTTTTGTGTATTTCCCCTAGACAGTCACACGCAATGGGAACTTAGATGTGACTTGATGGGCCATCCTGGCAGGATGGGAGGGGGAAGCTGGACACAGCCCCAGTTACACCTAAATAGGCCATGTCCTGTCCCCACACAAAGGACTGCATACCGCCCCTGTAGTGAGTCTAGAGCCAGGGCAGGAAGGGTATTTCAAAGGCCCCCCAGTTCAAAGGCCCAACTGGGTATAAGTAGCAGAGCTCTGACACCACCACTTCAGTCAGTGGTGTAACAAAACATGAGGGGAATCCCACTGCAATGTACAGGGAGGGGGCCAACAATGCTCCGGAACCATGACAGGAGCTCTCAGGCCAGGGGCCCGCCACCCGTGCACAGTGCCAGAGGGGGTACCCTGGAGCTTGGGTCCCCCCTGCGCAGCGGGGGCTGCAGGGGCTATTGTTTCATCACTGACTTCAGTACACAGGTGGACCTGTGAATACTCTGCCAGGAAGAAGGACTGCTGTGCTGCTGAAGGTCTGCCACTCTGCTGCACTGCTGCTTTGCTGGACTCTTGCCTTACTGTGCAACCCTGCTGCCCCTCTGTCTGGGTGAGAAGGACTGGTCCTGCATCATGTGAACCCAGAATAACTCCAAGGGCTAGCTGGCTAGCCTCCTCATCTGAAGTCTCAGGGGCATACAAGGCTTCCAACCACCCTGCTTCTGCACCTAGACTTTGCCATCTGTGGGTCTATCCTGCCAAGTGGTCCTACCCCAGTCCAGGACACATGGAAGTGGGCCTAAGGTATTTCTTCAGCAGAACCGACGCATCCTCTGCTGAGCGACGTATCTCTAAGCCAAACCGACGCATCTCCATGACTGAGCAGCGCTTCTTCGAGCAGAACCAATGCATCACTACTGTTGCGTGGACTGGACCCACTGTAAAAGACTTTCATCGCTGCTGCATCCCGCATCTGGGACCGACGTATCGCCTTCTGATCCCACACTGCGTGACACTGTCCCAGGCGCAAGCTCCCAGCATCTGTCGTTGATGGCAGCCTTGACGCGATGCCGAACCTCGGTATTGCAGCTTCACGGCTAATTGGAACTGACACATCGTCTCCACAGCGCCTCGCATACTCGACAAAGGCACCGTTGACAGGATTCTCGATGCATGAGGACCTCGCATTGCATCTCAGAACCAACGCATTGCCTCTGCTGCACGATGCATCTTCGGTGTGGATCCACGCAAGCGCTCTGCAACCAGGATTAAGGTACTTTGGTTCAGCGGGCACAAATGGGTCCCTGGAGCCGGCCAACGCTACATCGTGGTTTGCCTAAACTTTTGAATTTGTCCTGGTCCAGCATGATCAGATATACCAAATAGCGCGTTTTGCTTCTAAGTGCTATTTTGCACTATAAACATCCAAATTCAATATCTCAAGTTCCACTAATTCATTTTTGTTGTTCTGTTCTTGTTTTATTTAATCAATTAAACTCTATTTTTATAACCTGGTGTGGAATCGCTTTGTGTGTTGTATTTTCACTGTTTCACTGTTTGAAGTGCTGCACAAATACTTTACGCATTGCCTCTAAATTTAAGACTGACTGCTCTATGCCAATCTACCAGAGGGAGAGCACAAGTTAATTTAGGTTGTACTTATGCCTTACCCCGACTAGGATTGTGGTTACTACTTGACCAGGGCTCATACCCCAGTCAACCAGGAACCCAATTTCTAACATTGGTGATCAGCAATGAGGATAGGACTTGAATTCTAAATCATATCTCTGGCTGCTGGGTCTATAACCACAAGCATGGAATTTGAGCTGGCCAACCTAGAGGTATATGCTGTGGCCCAGCTGAATCACTTCTGCAAGGAGGATGGGCTTCCTGCTAAAAGCACCACCAGGAAGACGGAGCTACAAAGGGCACTGAAGGCATGGGCAGAAGCTCACTCTGTACTAAATGAAAACACAGCTGAGGATAATGGGCTGGATGATGGCCCCATTGAGGAACCACTTGCATCAGATGAGGAGGGAGTGACCCCCGAATTGGAGCTTCCTATCAGAGCAGGGAGCAGTGTGTCTTCCCATGGCCTGTGCCCAGAGGAACTGGTGGAGAGGAAGGAGGAGAGAGAATTCAATCTGCAGATGGCTAAATTGAAAATGGAGGAGAATCTTGCTTTGGAGAGGTTGGCTCATGAAAAGAGCCTGAATGAGCTGGAACTGAGGGCAAGGCAATCAGATTCTTGGAATTGGGGCAGCATACTCATAGTGCCTGAAGGAGAGAAAAGGGTTTGCATACCCAAGGATTTTGTGCCCAGTCATGTGGTGAGAGATGGCGTTTTCTGCCTATGAGGTTGCACTGAGGTTTTGAAAGGTACCTAAAGAGCACTGAGGGGTGGTCTTTGTAAACATATGCCTACCGTGGGGAGGGACACACTTCTGAAATTAGAGGTTGGGGATCGAACCAAGTACACCCACAAGAATGCCATTTACTTGCCAAATTTGGGCTGACCCCTGAAAAGTATCATCAAAGATTTACAGACAGCCATAAGCTTCCCAAACAATCCTGTGTAGATTTTGTGGACTACTCCAGCAAGGCACTGAATGGTTGGGTGTGGGGCAGCAAGGTTAATAATTATGTTGGCTTCTACAATTTAATCATGAGAGAGCACATGCTCAGCATCTGTTTTGCAAAGTTGAGCCAGCACCTAGTTGACAGCAAGCTGACTGACCCCAGGAAGCTTGCTGAGGAGGCGGACCTCTGGGCTAGCATCAGGGTGTCCAAGAAGGTATCTGGGGGGACTCCCACAAAGGTGGTCAGGGTTCCATCCACAACAAAGAGGAGGAAGAACACTTTTAAAATATGGAGTTCTCTAAAGGCCCCCACACTATCAAGGAAGTAGTAGTAACCAGTCCCAGTCTGATCATAAGAAGGAATCCTTTGATCACATGATAGGGAGTTTTGTACCCCAATGTATTGAGTGCTACAAGTATGGACACTCCAAGGGAGACTCCAAATATCCCAAGAGGACACAGCCCCCCAAAGGTGGGCAGACACCTGGGTTGGTGAGTGTAGCACTCGGGGAGGAGATACTCCCAGTTAGCTTTGGGTAGCAGACAGAGGTAACCCTGGGAGATAAGGAGATGGTGCCAAAAACCCACATGCCTTCTAAGACTTCCAAGTACAGGGTCACCATCAATGGACAATGGATGGAGGCACTTCAGGACACGGGAACCAGCATGTGAAGAGCCAGCTGGTGTCTGTAGAACAGGTCCTACCAAACACATTCCACCAAGACATAGTTGTCAATCATAAGAGCCATCTACCAGTAGCTCTGGTTCCCTTTGAGTGGGAGGGAGGGTCTCATGTTCTCTGAAGTTAGCTGTGATCCCTGCTATGTCTGTAGATTGTCTGTTAGGCAATGACCTGAGAACAATGCCTGCAGGGTGGTAGAGCTTGGGTCTCGTTTGGTGATGTTGGGATTGCCTGAGTGGGTCTGTATGGTCCCACGGTCCATGGCTACCAGTGAAAGGAGTCAAGGGCACCTGGAGCCTGGAACAATGGTACAGACATCTGCCAAGAAGGAGAGGAGCAAGGGGCATGGAAAACCAGCCCCTGAAGTTCCCACAGTCAAGGTTGACAGGGTCCCTGAGGAGGAGGTCCCTGAGCCAACATGGGAGGACATTGCTGCCCTAAATGACTTACTCTCATATGGCTTACACTTTCCCAAGTAAAACTGTGCATTTGCTGGACAACCTAACCATCAATACTGTGCAAGACTGATTCCGCACACACCATCCAGATATGTTTGCTGAAGTCATGATAGTTCACAGTGCACCATCTGTACTCTTAACCTGACAGGGTAACAAATGGATTGTGCAACCTCAGAACATGACAACCCTGGCTCCCCAAGGAAATCATGGTAACAGATATGGAACCTTAGTTACTTATGCATCCCTAAAGAGATACACAAGAAACATACAGTAAAGCATGTCAATGTTTATTGAAGCATTGTGATTCTTGAGTAAAATCCTTGTGCTGCAAGGATCAATAGAAGGAAAGAGAAACATTTGATGAGCATTATGAGAAAGGTGAAAAAGATGACCATTCAACCATTTTGCTCATTACAGAGAATATATGCTTGCATGCAAGTACTGTAATATATTGTACTCCTACCTAGCGCATCCTAACCTATCAGGTCTAGGGTGAGTAGAATCTACCAAATCCCTGTAGGGCGATCTAACTCCCCGTTACCTATAAGTAAGTGTTATCCAGCTCCTGTCTTGGTGTAAAGCCGGACAGCATCCCTCGCATGGGGTAAACAGGAATCAGCTGTGCTGGGATTCTGGCATGGATCGACCTCTCAGTGCCAGCAAAATGGTCCTCTGTCTAAACAAAGGCTTAATGTCATATATATATTAACATCCTCCATGCTACCATGCTGAAACACCAGCCAGGCCACTATTGTTTATTCTATTATGATAGCTCTGTCACCGAGCAGCCAAAACAAATAACAACATCTTGCATGATGAGGTTAACCCTTGTACAGAATGTTCAAGGTGTTTTGGCAGAGTGCCTATGAAGTGGAATTGGAAGCAAAACCGAGCTCGAGGAATATTATCCTACATGTTCACGCAAATGAATTTATGTCAAATGTCATCATGTTTAGGGGGAGAAGGCAACTTAAGAACGCGAGCATGTAAAATGCTGTTTCTTAACCGGGCCTTGTGTATCCACGTGGTACTACCTGAGCGTGCTAGCTGGCAAGTTGAGGGTGGGCCCACTATGGAGGAATTCTGTGAAGTTCAGAAGGAGTGCCCCACTCTTGAGGGCTTGGCGCAGCAAGCCTCAGCCCAGGCAGCAGGTGAAGCCTCTAGGGATCACCTAATCTACTGGGAGAATGATCTCCTCTATAGTGAATCTAAGGCTTATGGCTCTGGGGCAGCCATGTGCTGGTGGTCCCTCAGTGGGACAGGACCTTCCTACTGGGTATGGCTCATGGTATACCCCAGGCAGGATATTTAGGACAGGACAAGACCTTCACCAGGCTTGTCTCCCACTCCTATTGGCCCCAAATGAAGACAGCCTCCGAAGGATTCTGCAGGTTCTGCCCTACCTGCCAGGGCAGTGGGAAGTCAGGGAAAAAGAAAAAAGCTCCCCTGATCCCATTACCAGTCATTGGAACCTCTGTTGAAAGAGTGGGCATGGACATCCTTGGACCCTTGGACCTCAAGACAGCCTTAGGCAACAGGTTTGTCCTGGTCTTGGTGGACCATGCCACTCGCTACCCAGAGGCCATCCCTCTGAGGTCAGTGACTGCACCCATAGTGGATCTGATGGTGATCTTTAACAATGCGGGAGATCCACCGGGAGGTAGGGTGTGACAGAGGCACTAACTTCATGTTGCGTACATGAAGTCCATGTGGGATGAGGATGTGGTAACCTACAAGTTCACTACACCCTATCACCCCCAAACCAATAGTCCTGTGGAAAGATTCAACAAGACCTTGAAGGGCATGATTATGGGGTCACCTGAGCCCATGAGGCGTCCGTGGGATGACCTCCTGCCATGCCCTCTCTTTGCCTACAGTGGTGAGGCACAGAAAGGAGTATGGTTTAGCCCCTTTGAGATCCTCTATGGCCACCCTGTTAGGGGACCGCTTAGTCTTGTCAAGGAGGGGTGGGAGCAAGACCCAAAGAAACCCCCCAGGATGTGGTCAGCTACATGCTAGCCCTCCACAACCAGATGCATTGGTTCTGGAAGAAGGCACAAATTAATTTGTAGTCCAGTCAGGTAGTCATGAAACTCTGGTATGACCAGAAGGTCACTCTGGTGGAGTTTCAACCTGGTCAGAAAGTATGAGTCATGGATCCATTAGAGCCCAGAGCTCTCCAGGACTGCTGGACCAGCCCATGTAAAGTAAAGGAGGAAAAAGGGGATTACACCTATTTGGTTGATCCCAAGACCCCTAGGATCCCCTTAAGGGTACCCCATATGAATCGACTTAAGACTCACTATGAGTGGTCCGAAGTGAGCATGCTCCTCATGACAGATGAGGGGGTTGAGGAGGAGAGTGAGCCTCTCCCTGGCCTTCTCTCTTTCCCAGGAACATGATGGATCAGTGGAAGGTGGCAACCTCTCTTCTTCCCTGACCCCAGAATAGCAGAGTGACTGTTACCAGTTACTTAGACAGTTTCCCTCTCTGTTGTCCCTCAACCCTGGACTCACACACCTGTGCATCCATGATATTGACAATGGAGACTGCTTACCTGTGAAGAACAAAATGTACAGGTTGTCAGGTAAGGTAAGGGCCAGTATTAAGGAGAAGGTCTCCAAGATGTTGGTGTTAGGGGTTATTGTGCCCTCTAACAATCCCAAGTCCAGCCCTGTTGTGCTGGTACCAAAGGCTGCCCCACTAGGCGGCACTCCAGAACTTAGGTTCTGCATGGACTACTGGGGTCTTAATTTCATCACCAGGACTGATGCACACCCATCTCCTGATCTGATGAGCACATCGACAGGCTTGGTGCTGCCAAATTCCTCAGTACTGTTGATTTGACAACATGGTACTGAAGAGATTGCTCTGACTGAGGGGGCCAAAGAGAGCTCAGCATTCTCAACCCCAGAGGGCTAATTCCAATTTTGTGTGATGCCCTTTGGCTTGAAAAATGCCCCTGCTACCTTCCAGAGGTTTGTTAACAGGGTTCTTGCTGGTAAGGAGGCCTTTTGCGCAGCCTACTTGGATGACATCGCTGTCTATAGTTCCAGCTGGGAAGAACACTTGTGCCACCTCCCGGAGGTTCTTCACGCCCTGCAACAGGCAGGTTTGACCATGATGGCCAGTAAGTGCCAGATAGGGCAGGGCTAGGTGGTGTCCCTGGGTCACCTGGTGGGTGGGGGCAAGGTGCTGCCCCTCCCAGCCATGATTGAGACTTTCATGGCCTTGCAACCCCCTAAAACTCAGACTGAGGTGACAGCCTTCCTTGGCCTCACCGGATGAAACAGAAGATCTGTTAAGGGATATGGCATCATTGTTGCCCCTTTAACAGAGCTGACTTCAAAGAAGCAGCTCAAATTATTGATCTGGACAGAGGCCTGTCAGAAAGCCTTTGATACCCTCCAGGAGGCCATGTGTACAGCATCTGTACTCAAAGTGCTCCTGACTTCTCCAAGGAGTTCATAGTGCATATGGATGCTTCAGAGCATAGCACAGGGGTGGTCTTAGCACAATTGAATGAAGAGGGCCTGGACCAACCAGGAGCCTTCATTAGCAGGAGGTTACTTCCATGAGAACAGAGGTGGAGTGCGATTGAAAGAGAAACTTTTGCTCTGGTCTGGACACTGAAGAAGTTGAGAGAATACCTGTTTGGGACTCATTTCCTGGTTCAGACAGACCTGAGGCCCCTCAGATGGCTCATGCAGATGAGGGGTGAAAATTCCAAATTGTTGAAGAGGTCCATCTCCCTACAGGGAATGGACTTTATGGTGGAACGCTGTCCGGGGTTAGACCATGCCTCTGCTGATGGTCTCTCCAGCTTTCTCCACCCTAGTGCAGAGAACTCCCAAAGGATTGAGTAGCTCGCTTCACTTTCAGCTTGGTGGTACACGTGTTAGACCTGACAGCCTTAGAGTGGTCTTTCCCCCAACTTTTAGCCTGCCCCCTCCACTTTTCTGATCTCATTTTTTCCGGCATAAGGATTCAGCGCTTCTCCAGTGGAACCGATGCATTCTCTGGTGAGTGACGCATCTCTGAGCCGAACCGACACAGCTCTACGACTGAGCGGTGCATCTTTGAGCAGACCTGATGCATCGCCGCTGTTGCGTGAATTGGGCCCATCACAAAGGATTCGCATTGCTGCTGCATCCCACATCTGGGACTGATGCATCACCTCTGGAACCGACACTGCACAACTCTGTCCCCAGTGCAAGCTCTTCGCATCTGTCATCGACCGCAGCCTTGACAGCGATGCTGCACCTCCACATCGCAGCTTCCCCCCTCATCGGAACTGACACATTGTCTCCACTGCGCCTCGCATCCTCAACATCGGCCTTCGCAACAAAAGCCTTGTCGACAGGATTCTCGATGCTGATGCATAAGGACTTTGCACCGCAGTCTCATTGCATTTCAGAATTAAAACATTGCCTTGTTTGCGTGATGCATCTTCAGCACAGATCCACGCAAGCACTCTGCAACCAGGATTGAGGTTCTTTGGTTCAGCAGGCCTAACTGGATCCCTGTAACTGGCCCATGCTCTATTGCGGTCAACCTGAACTTTTGACTTTATCCCGGTCCAGTGCGATCAGATAGCCCAAATATCGCTTTTTGCTCTTAAGCGCTATTTTTCACTATAAACTTTGAAATTCAGTATCTCAAGTTCTGCTAATTGGATTTTTGTTATTCTTCTCTTGTTTTATTTATTAAATTAAGCTCTATTTTTCTAATCTCGAGTGGGATCTTGTTGTGCATGGTGTATTCATTGATTTGCTGATTGAAGTTTTGCACAAATACTTTACACATTGCATCTAAAGTTAAGCCTGACTGCTCTGTGCCAAACTTACAGAAGGTGAACACAGGATAATTTAGGGTGTACTTGTGCCTCAACCTTACTAGGATTGTAGTTATGACTTGACCAGGGCTCATACCCCAGTCAACGAGATACCTAATTTCTAACAGGTAGATATTAAAAATATGCTTGCAATCATGAGTGATGAAGAAGATGTGGCACAGAGGGAAAATACCTGATGCTTTTGTGTCACTAATGCTGCAGAACAGTTTTTACCTTTAATGTTTGTGTTAAGAAACTTACATTGCTGCCACCTCTCCTGTAACTGGTCTTTGTATTGGGATGTTTCCACTACTTATGCCAAAGTTGTATATATATAGTATGTGAGTAGAGCTGGGTGAACAATGATTCTCTACACAAAGGGCACGCACAGAGATGCTCCATAAATAGGGTACCTATGCCTCATCCCTGTGTGTTAAGACAAGACAAAGCGCCGTGCTACCAATTTCTGCACACCAGCCACAGAACATTCATCATAGATTACCCCTAACATTTCTGATTGAGAATTTGCTATTTCAATGTGTGAGGCATGGACATGAAAGTGGATGATGTTTTACAACACATGGTGAAACACAGTGTCCACTGTAGGGACACTATACAGAAGTTAGTAGATGTGTTGTGAGGTTACAGAGAACCATTGAACAAGTGTCCTGCGTACACTGCAATGCAAGACACCTTGGGGCCAGTGTAGGCCATAGCTTTGACAGTATTTGGTATCCATTCATTGTGTGTCTGCACTGGTAATAGCAGTGAGGATGTCCTCTGAGACACTCACGATATGCCATTGGAGACATCGTTGTTAGCTGCCAGGCTTATGTCGGCATCCAGGACAATGTGTAGGAACCTGGAAAAAAGATGCCTGTGATACTCCTGCCAATCTGGCGGTGGTAGGTTGAAAAGTTCCTGACGCCAGCATGTGGAGGACATTGAGTAGTTTGGTCTGTGGAGGGATGTTGGTGCAGCGCTGGGATGTGGGCTGCAGGCCAGGTGCTTCTGGTTCAGGAGGTAGACAATGGAACCCTTTCTAAGCATGTAATGGGCTAGGACCTCCTCTTGCCAGAGGTAAATGAGGGTGATCCTCTGGTGGTAAATCCTCTTCCTCCTACGGCACTGCTGTGGTGGTGGTTGTCATGACCCTTCGATGGGTGTTGCTGTGTGTGTTCCCATGCAACACCCATGGAATCTAAAGTATTCTCAGATTTATGAGAAATCGTAAACCTGGGAATCTGTCAGAATCTAACGCCACCCCAGGGGTAGCGTTAGGGAGGGACAACAAGGAGAAATTTTTAATTTCTCTTTGTTTTTTCCGTTTTCTCTGTGTGCTGCATTCTGCAGCACACATGGAAAGAGGAAATGGCCTCTTGTGATTGATTTTGTGCAGGAAGATGTCCCTTCCTACACAAAATCAATCAGCCCCGCAACGCAGGCACCCTTACACCATAGTTCAAGAGTGCCTGCATTGGCTCATGGCAGCCCATTGTGTGCCATCGCTGGGGGAAAGGGCAGGAATGCACTGTATCTTATAGATATGGCGCATTCCTACCCTTTTCTTTTGACGCAGGGCAGAGTAGCAGGATTCCGTGCTGCGCTGCCCTGCGCCAAACCTCATAAATGAGGCCCATATTATACAAGTGTGTTAGTGTTATTTTTAAGACCAGGTAATTCCTTGCAGTAAGAAACTGCTGCTAATGTGACTTAGCGGCAGTTTTTCTTTTTTAGCGACATACAAGGAAATTCTTGTAAATATCACGTTGTGTGTTTTGCAATCGTTTTTTCATGGGAACGCCTACCTTGCGTCTCATTTTCAGTAAGTCACACTAAGTCAAGTGGCTCTGTGAAAAATTGACATTAACGCTTAAAAAATGCCGTTAACTGGGCTTTGTGGCAACTTGCAAATATGGCGATAAAAAAAGCTGCCGTAGCGTCAACAAATTGACGCTATGGCGGCATTAAATCCTTGTAAATATACCCCAATGTTTTTATGAAATGGGTACATTTGTTGGATGAACTTGCCTTTGTTTTTGGCACACTTTGAGCTGGAATAATGGTAGCTTGAATTTTCTCTGAAGAAAATAAATATTGCATATCAAATGTATTACTGAAATTTTGAAATCTATTGTTTAATTATAAAAAATATTTCACGTTTCAAGGAATGGAAACAGCCATTTTGGGATTGATGTCCCAAAATGAAAAGAGCGAAGCCGTCAGATGCAATAAATGTATTTTTTTGAAAATGGTGGTGTAGATGTCAGAAGGGATGCTGCAAACGAAACCTCCTGGACTTTTATAGACGTCCTTCCACCAAATTGATAGCCATGGTGATACAATTTAGTTGACGAGTAACAAATACTTTTTACAGTTTTTGGCAAAGGCATTTTTGTATACCTGCTGACCCCTCTAATAATGAGTGTTAGTTTCAATTGGTATTTTTGTTTAAACAGTATAATTTTCCATGGTAATTCTTGTCTTCTTGTGCTCCTCGACCTTTCTGCTGCATTGAACATATTTAATCACGAGGCTTTGTTAAAAACTCCAAAGCGGTGAATCAGTCTTGAAGTTGTAGTCCTAGCCTGGTTCTCTTCATACCTTACAAACTGCTCTCAAATAGTAAAAATTAAGAACGTGATTTCGAAGACAGCCTACAGCCAGGGCTCCCACAAGGTTTGATTCTTTCTCTAGCCTTCTTCATCCTCTTTATGGAATACCTCTGTATGATCCTCAGGAATTTGGGATTACTTTTCCATCTGTACATTACCGACACCCAAATATACCTGAATGTCTTTTCTCTGAATGACTTCACCCTCTTATCCAACACACTGACAAGAATTCAAACTAAAAACCAGAAAAGTCAGAATGCTCAATTATCGTGTCAAAGAGACGCAACCCATTGATTCAAGACTGGATGCTACTCCACCCCGACCAGAAAGGCCATCCATCTATCATTCAGAATGCCAAATCACTGGGATGCACCCTCAACAGACATCTCAACCTGCAGAGCCATATATCATCCATGGCCAAGAGTGCTCAACTCCAGCTAAGGATGATTTGGGGAATCAGGCACCTCATCCCAGAGCAGGGCCTAAAATCAGTTGTTCAGGTGCTTGTCCTCTCTAGATTCGACTACAGAATCGCTCTATCATCAGGAATCCCTATAATACACCAACAACTGCTCAGAGCAGTCCAAGATGAAGCAACATGCGTTGTAATAGATCACAATAAATTTTGCATCACTCCTAGTCTACGTTGCATTCAGTGGCTTCCAATAGAGGTGAGAGCCCAAATTAAAATGGCCTGCATCACACACAAAGCACTTCACTTCACTCAGCCTCATACCTAACCAAGAAACTGAACGTTTCAGGTGCTAATCAGGATTCAAGAAGTGCTCAGTTCCTGGTTCTTGAACCCCAATCCCCTGCACCTTTAAAAGGGAGAGTTACATGTTCCAATCCTTCTCTGGATGTCCCACAAGAATCTGGAACTCCCTCACTCAGAGCCTCCATATGACCA
>CAWUFW010029413.1:0-19145 GCA_963921515.1 Calotriton arnoldi | reverse complement strand
TGTACTTTACGTTCAGTTTTGCATGTTGCACTGCTGATGACGTCACATATTACATCACTCATGACATGGTCAGTGACATCACTGATGACATCACTGATGACATCTCAAATGACATCACTGATGACATCACTGATGACATCATCCAGTGACTGTGTGTTTCTGTAAAGTTTAAATATTTTTAATATATATAGGAAAAGACGTATTGAAGAATGAGTGGGTGTGTAAGTGTCTGTATGGATGATTTAGTAGGTGCGTGACTGACTCTATAAGTGAGTGATTTAACGTATCTTACTGAATGCATGGGTTAGTGACTAAACTGGGTGAATGTCTGTATCCGTCTGTCTGTTGTGTGTAAGTGGCTGCATGTGTTTGTGAATAGCTACATGAGTGTCTATATGAGTTATTGAATGCTTGTCTGAGTATCTGTATGGGTGCCTGAGTGTTTGTGTGGGAGGGTGTGTGCAACTCTGTGCATAGATGTGTGAGTGGGTGATTCACTGGGTGGATGGTTTCAAGAGTGCAACTGTGATAGACTGTATGGGTGGGTAAGTGTGTGTAAGAGTGTGTTAGTGAGTGAATGTATGTCCCAGTGGTACATGTGTGAGTAACTACATATGTGAAAGGCAGTATATATGTGTGTTGGAGTATATAAATAGCTATAAGCGAGAGTGAGTGATTGTGATAGTGGCTGTATGGATGAGTGTGTGCTTGTATCAGTGATTGTATAAGAGCGTAAGAATGTGCTACTATTTGTATGAGTAAGTGAGCTGGTGTGTGTATAACTGTATAGGTGAGTAAATGGTAGTGTGTTTAATTATTTGCATGACTGACTAGGTGTGTGAGTACCTCTATGGATGAGTGGCGGTGTTTGAGTGTCTATATAGGAGTATGAGTGCATATGATAGTCCTGTACTGAGTGACCGTAAGTATGAGTGACTGTACGGGTGAGTGAGTGGATGTGTGCGTAGACCTAAGAATCAGTGAGTGGGTATGTAGTTATTGGTGTTGGAGTGTCTATGGTTTTGCGAATGGCAGTCTGTAATTTAGAGTGGGTGTATCAAAGGTTATATTAGAGTGTGAGGAGGTGCATCAGATTATCACGTGGATGATGTCATCAGTGATGTCATTTGAGATGTCATCAGTGATGTCATCAGTGATGTCACTGACCATGTCATGAGTGATGTAATATGTGACGTCATCAGCAGTGCATTGCGGGCGCGAGTTATAGTTAGCTGGACTAACTATAATGGGGGAATTTCACGGGTTTTGTACGAGTGCAATGTCCAACTAACTATAACTGTCCCTAAAACCTATGGTTTTTTCAGTGAATTTCAAAGGTTTTTTAAATGCTAATTTGTAACTATAACGTCCCTGAAACCTATGGTTTTTTCAGTGAATTTCAAAGGTTTTTTAAATGCTAATTTGTAACTATAACATGTCTGAAACCTACAGTTTTTTCAGTGAATTTCAAAGGTTTTGTAAATGACAATTTTTAAATGTATTAATTGTTATATAAATTTTTTTCATACTGATTTCCAAATTTTTTAGAAACAATTTTTTTTTACATATTTTATTTTTTAAATTACATTGTAATTACATTATACATTACATTACAAAAATACTTTCTCAGAATGAATTACTTTAGTTTAATTACTTTGCACATAGGCAATAGACTTTTAAGTACAGTAGTTACAGTTGTTGCAATGGGCAACACATTTTCAAACACAATGCAACATTCAGCTCAATGTGAATTTCTAGTTAAATGCAATTAGTTACTTTATGGATTACTTTTCTAACCACATTACTGGATCCTAGATTCAGTCCTGGGACATCTCCTGTAAACAGTTGAGTAAAAGCGTTTTGGTTACAGTCGTGATTTTTAAGGAATATTATTGTACTTTAAAAGTTCACACTTAGAAACTTTTTCTCATAGAATCACCAATGTTATCCTATGGAAGGAAATTCACTTAGAAGTTAAAAACTGTTATCGTTACTTTTTCTTACTCAGTGTTGGATCCTGGATCCAGCACTGGTGCATCTCCTGTAAACAGTTGAAAGAATGCGTTTAAGTCATACAGGCGATTTTTTAGGAATATTTGTAGTTTGTGAAAATCGACACTTTGAAACTTTTCTGCTGAAAACCAGACAATGGATTCCTATGGAAGGAAATTCAAGTTACTGGTAAGTACGGTTAAAATTACTTTTGAGGATCAGTACTGGGCTGAAAGATGCAGCACTGAGGTCTCTCCTGATAACAGGTGAGTAAATCGGAATTCGTATTTCGGCTGATTTTAGAGGACTATTTTAAAGTTCCAAAACTCCACACTTAGAAGAATTTCCAAGTGAAACCAGTCAATGTTAGCCTATGGAAGAAAATTCAAGTTACTGGTAAGTACGGTTAAAATTACTTTTCAGGACCAGTACTGGGCTGAAAGATGCAGCACTGAGGTCTCTCCTGATAACAGGTGAGTAAATCAGAATTCGGATTTCGGCTGATTTTAGAGGAATATTTGTATGTTTCAAAAATCAACACTTAGAAACTTTTTCAGCAAAAAGCAGGCAATGATATCCTATGGAAGGAAATTCAAGTTACTGGTAAGTACGGTTAAAATTACTTTTGAGGATCAGTACTGGGCTAAAAGATGCAGCACTGGGTTCTCTCCTGATAACAGGTGAGTAAATCGGAATTCGTATTTCGGCTGATTTTAGAGGAATATTTTAAAGTTCCAAAACTCCACACTTAGAAGAATTTCCAAGTGAAACCAGTCAATGTTAGCCTATGAAGGAAATTCAAGTTACCGGTAAGTACGGTTAAAATTACTTTTGAGGATCAGTACTGGGCTGAAAGATGCAGCACTGAGGTCTCTCCTGATAACAGGTGAGTAAATCGGAATTCGTATTTCGGCTGATTTTAGAGGAATATTTTAAAGTTCCAAAACTCCACACTTAGAAGAATTTCCAAGTGAAACCAGTCAATGTTAGCCTATGAAGGAAATTCAAGTTACCGGTAAGTACGGTTAAAATTACTTTTCAGGACCAGTACTGGGCTGAAAAATGCAGCACTGAGGTCTCTCCTGATAACAGGTGAGTAAATCAGAATTCGGATTTCGGCTGATTTTAGAGGAATATTTGTATGTTTCAAAAATCAACACTTAGAAACTTTTTCAGCAAAAAGCAGGCAATGATATCCTATGGAAGGAAATTCAAGTTACTGGTAAGTACGGTTAAAATTACTTTTGAGGATCAGTACTGGGCTGAAAGATGCAGCACTGAGGTCTCTCCTGATAACAGGTGAGTAAATCGGAATTCGTATTTCGGCTGATTTTAGAGGAATATTTTAAAGTTCCAAAACTCCACACTTAGAAGAATTTCCAAGTGAAACCAGTCAATGTTAGCCTATGAAGGAAATTCAAGTTACCGGTAAGTACGGTTAAAATTACTTTTCAGGACCAGTACTGGGCTGAAAGATGCAGCACTGAGGTCTCTCCTGATAACAGGTGAGTAAATCAGAATTCGGATTTCGGCTGATTTTAGAGGAATATTTGTATGTTTCAAAAATCAACACAGAAACTTTTTCAGCAAAAAGCAGGCAATGATATCCTATGGAAGGAAATTCAAGTTACTGGTAAGTACGGTTAAAATTACTTTTGAGGATCAGTACTGGGCTGAAAGATGCAGCACTGAGGTCTCTCCTGATAACAGGTGAGTAAATCGGAATTCGTAGTTCGGCTGATTTTAGAGGAATATTTTAAAGTTCCAAAACTCCACACTTAGAAGAATTTCCAAGTGAAACCAGTCACTGTTAGCCTATGAAGGAAATTCAAGTTACCGGTAAGTACGGTTAAAATTACTTTTGAGGATCAGTACTGGGCTGAAAGATGCAGCACTGAGGTCTCTCCTGATAACAGGTGAGTAAATCGGAATTCGTATTTCGGCTGATTTTAGAGGAATATTTTAAAGTTCCAAAACTCCACACTTAGAAGAATTTCCAAGTGAAACCAGTCAATGTTAGCCTATGAAGGAAATTCAAGTTACCGGTAAGTACGGTTAAAATTACTTTTGAGGATCAGTACTGGGCTGAAAGATGCAGCACTGAGGTCTCTCCTGATAACAGGTGAGTAAATCGGAATTCGGATTTCGGCTGATTTTAGAGGAATATTTGTATGTTTCAAAAATCAACACTTAGAAACTTTTTCAGCAAAAAGCAGGCAATGATATCCTATGGAAGGAAATTCAAGTTACTGGTAAGTACGGTTAAAATTACTCTTGAGGATCAGTACTGGGCTGAAAGATGCAGCACTGAGGTCTCTCCTGATAACAGGTGAGTAAATCGGAATTCGTATTTTGGCTGATTTTAGAGGAATATTTTAAAGTTCCAAAACTCCACACTTAGAAGAATTTCCAAGTGAAACCAGTCAATGTTAGCCTATGAAGGAAATTCAAGTTACCGGTAAGTACGGTTAAAATTACTTTTCAGGACCAGTACTGGGCTGAAAGATGCAGCACTGAGGTCTCTCCTGATAACAGGTGAGTAAATCGGAATTCGTATTTCGGCTGATTTTAGAGGAATATTTGCACATTGGTGAAGGGAGGGGGCGGGGCCTGAGGTGACATCTGTGCAAACGCGCCCCGTGGCGCGTTTTAAGTTGGGGGATTAAGTCCCCTTGAATCATGAGGGTCCCTACGGGCCAACTAGCCCACCAGGAACCTCCAGTATGCGCCAGGGGCTGCGTTGCAGAGACATGTATAGAGGCCACACCCCTTTTACACCTCTCTGCAATGCAGCTCTGTGGCGCTTTCTGGACGTACCTGTTGGGCTAGTTGGCCTCAGGACCCTCAGGATTGAAGAGGATTTAATTCCCCACCTTAAAACGCGCCACGGGGCCTGTTTGCACACATGTCACCTGAAGCTCCGCCCCTCCCTTCACCACTCTGCAAACGCGCCCCGTGGCGCGTTTTAAGTCGGGGGATTAACTCCCTTGAATCCTGAGGGTCCCTGGAGTCCAACTAGCCCACCATGTTCCTCCAAAAGCGCCACAGAGCTGCGTTGCAGAGAGGTGTAAAAGGGGCGTGGCCTCTGTACACCTCTCTGCAAGGCAGGCTCCTGGCGCATACTGGAGGTTCCTGGTGGGCTAGTTGGCCCCAGGGACCCCAGTATTCAAAGGAATTCGTTCCCCCTCTGCAAACGCGCCAGGGGCGCGTTTGCAGAGTGGTGAAGGAAGGGGCGGGGCCTGCGGGCCCGATCGTTTTTCCCCTCTGAAGGGGGCTGTGTGGCCCCCTTCCTTTGTCCTATTTTTAGGCCCTGGGGACCCCATCCCCCAGGGCCTTACTCCTTTTTTTAAATTAAAATAAAAATAAAAAAACGGGAAGGGTGCCGCGTGGCCCCCTTCCCTGGGCCTGTATTGGCCCCAGGGACCCCATCCCCCGGGGCATGGCCTCTTTTGTTTTTATTTGGAGGGGCTGCGTGGCCCCCTCCTCAGGCCATTTAAGGCCCCGGGACCCCATCCCCCAAGGCCGGCCTTGCACTTTTTTTTTTTTTTAACTTTTTGTTACTTTGGGGAGGGGGCTGCGTGGCCCCCTCCGTGGCCACTTATGGCCCCGGGGACCCCATCCCCGGGGCCTGGCCTCTCGTTGTGGACTGTGGGGGTCCCCAATCCCCCACAGTCCCGCCGGCTCCCCGTGTCCTACGGGAGCCGGCATTGCTTTACACATGGGGAGCTGCTAAGATGCAGCTCCCCATGTGGAAAGCAATCGGCTTTGGATATTGGAAGAGAGAGCAGGTTTCCTGCTCTCTCTTCCAATATCCAAAGCAAGTTTGCAATGACAGGACGGGAGCCGCGAGGCTCCGTCCTGTCATTGCAAACAGCAGTGTCCCGGGGTAGGCACCCGGGACACTGCAGGAGCCGGCCCTGGGGGTGGCGGTCCCCAGGGCCACCACAGGCTCCAGGAGTGGGGCCGCGCGGCCCCCTCCCTACATCGAGAATGCCCCGGGAGGTGGTGGTCTCGGGCGTGTGGGGGCTGGAGCCCCCCACACAGGTTTTTCAAATATAAAAAGAAGCCCCGGGAGGTGGTGGTCCTCGGGGCTGCGGGAGGGCTCAGAGCCCTCCCGCACCATTATCCATAAAGCCCCGGGGGTGGTGGTCCCCGGGGCTTGGGGGCCCTTAGAGGCCCCCACACATAAAATGAACCCCCAGCATGCCCCCGGGACTTGGCCCACCCGGGGCCAATTAACATCGAAGCGTGGGAGACCGCGCTTTGATTTTTATTTTTTCGGCAGGGTTCGCGCTCCCTGAGCGCATCCTGCCGATTTTTAAAAAAAAAAAAAATTTTTTGCCCAGGGGTCCTTGTGGGACCCCTGAGCAGACCTAGGGGGTCAGGGTGTTTCTACCCTGCCCCCTTTGTGCGCTTTGCGCACTTGTTTCTGTCCCTCGGTTCTACCGAGGGACAAAATGGCTGCCAACACTTCCTGATTTGGAGTGTTGACAGCCAATTAACATAAAGCTCGTGCTCGGGAGGATCCGCGGCCCTAGATATACCTATCTTTTTTTCTTTTGATTTTCTCAGCAACTACTGAACGGATTTACACCATTTAACAAAAGGGTTCTTTCTGAACCAAGAACTACCTCTTTGCCAAATTTGGTGTAATTCCGTTCAGCAGTTCGGGCTGTAGCCGTGTCTAAAGTTTCCTATGGAAAATTGCATGGGGAAAACGCGTTTTGGGACCCCCTTTTACTCGGCCCCCGCTTGACGAATCCCCCGAGACTTTCAGGGTAGGAGCGGACCGGAGCGGGCCACAAAGTTTGAAAATTTTGCGAAGATACGTCAACCGGCAAGAGAGTTATTTCAAATAGAATGTCGCAGATTTCCTATGGATAATAGGTTGTAACTATAACTATCTACTGGCGACCGCCAGTAGATAATATATATATATATATATTGAAAGCGGACCTGCAGCACTGGAATTCCAGTGGCGAGAGGACGAGAAGTCCCCAATTGCTGGTCAAAGTATTTTCAGCGCATTGTAATCTCCACTTTCACAACCCACTTGGGATAAGAGAACTTTATCACATAAGACACTTAGGCACCCACTGTGGCATGATTATGGGAACTTCAAGTACCAAGAGGCAGTAGCTCACGCCCACCGGGGTGGGACTTGATAGACTATTTAAGTTCCCCACACAGTTTAGTGTTTTACGCATTGCCAGTGATCAAGAATGAATATTCGAAACGCGTATGGCATTTTACATGTTGGAGGGAAGGAGCTGCATTGCGCTGTAACCTGCAATAAAGATAGAGGGAGGAAACTTCTTCGTGTGTGGCGAAATCATTTGGGCACAAGTTGTTGGTTGGATATATATATATATATATTTATATATATATATATATATATCGCACACAAAATCCCTCCATCCAAAAAGCAGATTAGGGGACACAGCGGGGTATCCAAGACTTCATTTATTTCAGAACAGCATAATGCGTTTCACAAAGTGTGCCTTTATCAAACGCTTATGTTCTCGAGGCTCGTTTATCCACACTCTTTAAACTTGCTGCCTCACTCCGATTGGCGGGAGCACAGCTGACCACATTTTCATTTAAAGAAAGCACTGCCGCTCCTTCTACTGGACTGCATTTCCCAGCATACCTTTATTCCTCCTGGAGAAATGCATTCTTAAAGCCCTTAGTCATATGTCATCATAGTGAGTACGGGCTGCCAATTATAAACATAGTCAGCACATTAATCATTCACTGTGTTGCCCCTAGAAATCACTTCAAAAATATAATTCGTCTCTTCGACCCCTACATCCTGCCGCGGATTGCCGATTTGAAACACACCCGGAGGCCATGTTACAGTGAACTGTGTCTCACCATGCAGTCACAGTCTGTTAATTACAGCAGGTTCCCGTCTCTGTATATATATATATATTTTTTTTTTTTCTCTTTGCCTCTGCTTAGTTTGGCACTCTGTTTTTTTCTATTTTGCTACGAACTGGCCAAGGGGAGGGTGTCACGTGGCCGATAGGGACATTGTCGACATTGCTAAGTTAGCATGAGCCCTGCAACTATGCTGCTGCTTTTGCGTGTGTTACTACATGGCTTTATTTTTGAAGGACTCTGTTTATGCCTCTCACATGAGAACCATCTGCTTTGTTCGTTCTCTGCCTGTTCCTTGAGTTTAGTCTGAACACTGTGAGCAAGGTCGATAAACAATGCCCCTTGTTATTCTGTTATGGTCAGTCCCTAGCACCTAGACAAAACATGCTAACACAGCTGCTGATGGAGACTCCTGCTTTGATATTATGGGGATGCATGTTTAGGTAACAGGCACTTGTAAAGGGAGCTTTCCTGCGAGAAGAGCCATGCAGTTCCTATGATGTAGATATACCATCTAGGCACTAAGGTATGGGGTCTGCTGACAAAGCCCAGAGATCTTCTATTATATAATAATATTTCTTCTTACCAAGGGGAGGGTGGTTAGGCCTTATAGTCCTTTATCCACTGTCTTTATATGATGACATCTCCCTTTATGATATATGGCCTTGCTGCAATGCTAACTGCATTGATATAATGCATTTTTCTGCTGGTTGTGGCTCGTATACTGCGTTTTAGAGCACGATAGTTGAAATAAACATTTTAAACTATATTCGTGTTTCGGTCAGTTCTTACTGTGGACAGGTAGGAGAGTGTGAGCGAAAAGGTGTGTCTTGTTACCGCGATTCCTGAGAGATCGGGGAGTGTTGTGTTCTGGGGTGTCTAATCATTTGCTTCTTCATGAGTGTGTAGGAGAGCGAGTGAGACACTATAGCTAGTCGGTCCTGGGTTTGTGGGCACTAAGGTGGTGGGAAGGCTTAGCCCCTATACACCAAGGTCCCATTTTCTTGCGCATAGTTCTGTGTATGTGCAGAATCCCTGCAACACATCTTGGAACAAACTCAGCCTTCTACCTACCTTTTCATGGTTAAAACCAGTTTGTGTCTTTGTATCTACCTTGTTGTCCAACATGGTGTTTTTTCATACCTCTTGCTTGGTGACCTCAACCTGTTCATAGTCTTTGAGGAAAAGAAACAGTCTCTGATTGGAAGTCTTAAATGCCACCACAACTGTTGATAATTGGAACTTGGGTTTGTATGGCTGGGGAAATGTACCATTGTCCCAGCCCTTCCAAAACACCATGACCATCTTAAGTACATACATATTTCCCAATTCTTTAGAGAAAACCTTCTCCAAACAAAACACCATTTAAATCCTCACATTACTCGTTCCTAATAATGTCTGTTAATTTTGGACCACTACAAATAGGTTTTCATCTTTAAGCTAAAATCTATGAATTGATACAATCTTAAACAACAAATTGCCCTCTGGCTCCAACCACATAAAAGACACAACTTAACTTCAACTCCATTGCAGTGGGTTTCCCCAGCCATATCAAAATTCCAAGCCACAGGGCCTAGGATGTTTAACAACGTATCCTGGCAATGTTTCAGGGCTTTATCAAGCCCTTTCCTTGGAACACATCTAAATAATAAAACTTATAGTTGCGGATCTAAATCTGGAGTAGAACATGCCCTATTGCCAATTACTGGTATAGAACATTTTTCTCTCATGAAAGCCTCAGTCTCTCCAATGGTTTTGGTAACCAATGCTAAATGTACTTTCTCATGTGGTCCAACGGCCACTACTTCGCACTTCTCAGATGACATGGATTAAGGGAAAACATCTTTTCCTCTTTAGAGTCATTAATAGTTCCCTTTTCCAATGTTTTGATAGTAAATTCCTCATCTAAATCTCATCCATCCATTTCAGTTAGATCCAGAATGTATTGTAGTGAGGATATGGACTCACAGCGTACATTATTAAGTTAGCATAAGTTAGTATAAACTTGACTGCCATGTTGCCGCTTTTGCACACGTTTCTACATGATTTTGTTTTCGCAATTCCTCTGCTTGTGCTCACTCACAGGGGGACCCCATACCTCCAGGTTTAGATGCAAAAGTTTACATCTCCGGACAAACACAGCTCTTCTCTTCGGAAGGTTTTCTCCAAGTGCCTTAACATGCATGCATTGCAATATTAAAGGCACCCGATTTTCAGTAGTGCAGCTGTGCTCGTATTATGTCTAACATGCGAGGGACTGACCAAAGCAGATTAACAGAGTACATTGTTTTTCGACCTTGAACATGCTGTACAGACAAAAGACCCCAGAGTTCAGCAAGAAACGTGAAAGGTAGACGGTTCCCATGTGAGCGAGCACAAGCAGAGGAATTGTGAAAACAAAATCATGTAGAAACGTGTGCAAAAGCGGCAACATGGCAGTCAAGTTTATACTAACTTATGCTAACTTAATAATGTACGCTGTGAGTCCATATCCTCACTACAGTATTCATCCTCAACCAATATGCCCTGTCAAAATTTAAACATATTCTCGTCTGAACCCTGAAAGTCCTGTGTGCCACTTAGGGCAATCTCATTTGTGCTGCAAAGATGCCTCCTCCCTTAGCTCCTTCAAGCTTTTGCCCAGATTTTCTTCAATATGTTTAGACTTCAATAGATGTTTTTCTCTTGGCTTTTTCACCCTTCTGTCCCCTTCATCAAGGAACCACAGAACCTCATCTGAGCCATTGTGAGGCTTATGCTTGCCTCCCATGGTTGAATGTACCTCTTCTCTTACAAAGTCCTCCACCTACTTTTAGATGAATATTTCTAGGACCACATTCTGAACTTCCTCACTACACAGTCCTTCCTCACTGCCTTTGCCTGTTCTTCCTTCTTTGATTTTGCCTTTGTGTGCCTTTCTTGTCCTTATTGCCTGCGCCTCGTTTCCCTCTTTCTCTGCCTTGCCTTTTTGTGCCTTTTTCTTCCTTGTCGCCTGCGACTCATTTTCCCCTCCTTTTTCTCTGGCTTGTTTTGCTGCTGCCTGTTTCTCAACTCCTGCTTGCCCCGCCCACCATCACCCAGCACCCCTCCCTCCTCCCAGGACCTACTTAATGGAGGCCGTAGTGCAGCCGGACTGTGGCACGGTGAAGGCGCACCAAAAGCAAGCCCGTCTGCGCCTGTCTCTGCCTGGACAATGCCCAGTGCCAGGAACCCTGGTTCTCCTATACCCACAGCTACACCGCTGCCGAACTCCTAACCCTGGATGGCGGACACTAGAACAGCCGATGCTGCCGCACCTCCCCACGATAAGTTTGTTCTCCCCCATCCACTGCTCCTCCTGCACCATCAGATCACCCACTAACACGTTATGCACCACCACATGAACCAACCAACACAGGGCACCTACTTCACATAAACTTGCCTACCTCCTCTTCAACGCATGCCCACTTTGCAAACATGCCACCGATATCTGGGACCTCATCACCACCCTCACCTCCGATGTCATCTTTCTCACTGAAAACTGGCTCACCCCTGCGTCGACTCAGACATCACCCCAGCAACACCCGTCGGATACAAGATTGCACACCGAGACCGCACCAACAAACCCGGAGGATAGATCATCATCATCCCCAAAGAAAACATCCACTGCACCACCGAGACTTAAGACACCATCCAGACCGTGGAACACCTCAACTTCAAATTCCAAACAGAAGGGAAAACCCCCATCAGAGGCACCCTCGTCTACAGACCACCTGGACTACGCCCCAGCTTGTGCACCATCATCCCTGACTTCCTCTCCCCTCTCCCCTCTCCCCATTTACTCCAAAGACTACATCTTCCTTAGACATCTGAATTTCCACTTTGATGACCTCATGGACACCAACACCACCAGCCTCCTCAACAGCATGAAAACCATCAGACTCGCCCAACTCATCACTGACCCCACCCACATCACAGGACACACGCTGGACCTCATCTTCACCTCCAGCAACAGGGTCAAGTAGAGCCACATCACCAAACTCGCCAGTACCGACCACTCCATCATACACTTGAACATCTCCAGCCCCCGCACCTCCACCACTGAGCCACAAAGCACCCAACCCACACAGTTGGAGCAAAGTATCAGAGAGCCAATGGGCCAGCACCCTCAACACATCATGCCCCCACACTGCATCAAACATGGACCAAGCTGTCAGAAACTTCCACTCCTAGATCACACCTGTGCTGACAGCATCACTCCTGTCAAGACCAGCAGACACAGGAAATCCACCAAGCAGACAAGATGGTACACCAAGGAACTGAGGACAGCAAAATGCCCCTGCAAGCAACTGGAAAAAAGATGGCACACCAGCAAGGGCACCTTAGACAAACCCACCTTCAAGACCTCCCTCAACCTATACCACCAGCTACTAAGACAGACAAAGAGGAAAACCTTAGCCAACCACATCGAGCCCAGCTCCAACCACAGCAAAGAGCTCTTCAACATCATCAGAGAGTTTGCCAGCCCTGGAGCCACAGAAAACAGCATCACCCCCCTCTCAAGAACTATGTGACAGACTAGCTGACTTATTCCACGACAAGATCATGACCATCTATAAGAACTTCAAACCTCAGCCCAAGCCCTCAGACTTTCTTCCCCTTCACGCACTCACCAAAACCAACACGGACCACTGACTGACAGCATGAGACCAGTTCACACCCCAGGGCACCACCACCATCATGAACTCATTTCACTCAGGAGCCACCACGGACCCCTGCCCACACCACATTCTCAACCTCAGAAACTGCAGGATCAGCAGCGAGCTCACCACCCTCTTCAACTCCTCACTTGCCAAAGCCACCTTTCCCGAAGACTGGAAACATGCAGCAGTCAAACCACCTCTCAAGAAACCATCTGCCGACCTGAGCAAACTCAAGAACTACCATCCATCTCTCTTCTCCTCTTTCATGTCAAAGTCCTGGAAAATACCATCAACTGACAAAATATCTGGAGCAGAACCTTCTCCTAGACAACTCCCAAACCAGATTCCGACTCAACCACAGCACCGAGTCTCCCTTGATTGTGGCCACTGATGATATCAGAGCCCTCCTTGACCGGGGAGAAACAGCAACTCTGATCCTCCTCGACCTCTCAGCAGCCTTCAACACTGTATCTCATAACACCCTGATCAGAAGACTGCATCACATTGGTATACAAGGTAACGCCCTCAAATGAACAGCCTCCTTCCTCACCGGAAGAATGTAGAAGGTCAGCCTACCTTCATTAACCTCCAAACCCAAGGACTTCCTCTGTGGTGCCCCTAATGGATCCTTCTTCAGCCCTACCATCTTCAATACCTACTTGACAAATTTGGTCAACATCATCAGATCCCACTGACTAAACATAATATCCTAAGCAGACGACATTCAGCTCATCCTCTCACTCTCAGAAGATCGCGCCAACACAAGAACCAACTTCCACAGGTACATAAAGAGCGTCACCAACTGGATGAAGGACAACTGCCTGAAGCTCAAAATGGAAAAAAACATAAGTTCTGATCTTCCGCAACAACACCACTTTTTGGAACAACTCCTGGTGACACTTGGAACTAGGACCATCAACCAAGCCGACCGACCATGCCAGAAACCTCAGCAAAACCCTGGATAGCAAACTGACCATGAAGTCCCAGATCAACGCCGTCTCATCTGCCTGCTTTCTCACACTTCACATGTCAGCCTGGGACGACTCCTGGTGGCCAACATCACTGGGAACAGCCCCGCCACCCACCGACCACGTACGCAACCTAGGGGTCATCCTCGACCCCACCCTCTCCATGACTAAGCAGGTCAACGCCGTTTCCTCATCCTGCTTCAACATCCTCCGAATGCTCCGCAGGATCTTCAAGTGGATCCCCACCGAAACAAGAAAAACAGTCACCCAGGCCCTCGTCACCAGCAGGCTGGACTACGGAAACGCCCTCTACGCAGGAACGACGGCTAAGCTCCTGAGACGGCTGCAACGCATCCAGAACGCCTCTGCACGTCTTATCCTCGACATCCCCCGACGCAGCCACATCACACCCCACCTGAGAGACCTGCACTGGCTCCCTGTCAACAAGAGGATAACCTTCAAGCTCCTCACCCACGCACACAAAGCACTCCACAACTCCGGACCAGCCTACCTCAACAGACGACTCAGCTTCTACACCCCCACCCGCCAGCTCCGCTCGACCAGCCTCGCCCTCGCCACAGTCCCCCGCATCCGGAAAACGACCGCCGGCGGCAGATCCTTCTCCCACCTCGCCGCCAAGACCTGGAACACCCTCCCCACCAACCTCCGACAGACCCAAGACCTACTGGCCTTCAGAAGACTCCTCAAGACCTGGCTCTTCGATCAGTAGCAGCACCACCCCCCTCTTCCCCCAGCGCCTTGAGACCCTCGCGGGTATGTAGTGCGCTTTATAAGTGACATGATTGATTGATTGATTGATTGATTATGAAAAGTCTTCAAATGACTCCCCCTGAACACCAGACCCTCATGCCCTGATCAACAGCCGATTAGACTAGAGCAATGCACTCTACACTGGGATCACCACACACCTGCTGCAGAGACTCCAGACCATTCAGAGCTCCACCGCCAGACTCATCCTTCACCTCCCCAGATGAACCCACATCCCTCCTCACCTCAGAAAACTCCACTGGCTCCCTAAACAGAAGAACTGCCAATTCAGGGATGATCCAAGCCTACAAAGCAGTGCATAACCAAGGACTAGCCTATATCAACCACTGCCTGAAGTTCCACCTTTGTACCAGGCAACCACAATATGCCTTCCTCCCACTTGTCCACAACCCTCGCATCCACTGAAGCAACAGCGGAGGATGCTCCATCTTCTACCTAGCGGTGAAAACCTGAAACGACCTCCGTCTGCAGCTACGGACCTCCACCTCTCTACTGAAATTCCAGAGAGCACTTAAGACCTGGCTGTTCGATTGAGTCACCTGAACTGGCATGACCCTCAAGCCCCTATATACTCTCTCGAGTGATTAGCTGCTCTATATAAATCCAATGATTGATTGATTGACAGTGAAGAAACACCCTCCTGTATTTCCTCAGTATAAACACCAAATTCAATATTACTTTCCCAAACTAAAGGTGTACAAAATATCAGTTACCACCAGATAGTAAGCAAAATCAAGCTGCTCCATTAAACTCAATCCATCACAACTGACAGATACAATTATCGAAGCATGGTTAAAATACGAAAAATGTGCTGTCACATCTTAATGATGATATATTATATTATAACAAGAATATCGAAGTCCTTTGGCTATTTTTATGCATTTACTGCAATGGCTGCCCCAATGGCCCTTTGCTTCCAGATAAGTGCGAGCTCCCACACACACCCCACACACATGCCTCAGAATTCCACATCCAAGCCTCTGAGGCAAATGGACAGCAAAAAGAATAAAGCAAACATTTAAGGAGCAAAATGAAATTAACCATTTACAATATGCCTTACAAATTTAGATGTAACAAAATCAATCTCGAAAACAGCATTATTATTATTCTTTTAAAGTATGTACTAAAACATTAAACGAATGAAAAGCAAGCAATATCTATGCTAACACATCTTGCATTTCCATAAATTGGAAACAATAAACTTACCATAAACAAAGAGAACAAAATCTCACTCACTCATTAAAATAGAAGTTTTAACTCACAGAAAATCAATGAATAGAATAAAGAGAGTACTTAGCCATGTGGGAGCAGCAAATAAATGCAAGAGTTAGATTGTTGTGGGGTTAAAATAGTATTGTTAATGTTCTAAATCTATTAGGTGATGTTAGTGTTTTTTATTTATAGATGGTACACAGGACAGGCAGTGGCTGTGTGAAAGTGGATTATTGGTTGAGCTGGTTATGAGACCTCAGAAGTAATGTCAATATTGTGTATCAGGTTCAGTTAGATTACTTTAGTTTAAATATCAGCTCAGTTCTAGGTAGCTGTGGTACAAAGCAGTCGGCTTAACTCAAAGGCAGAAGCATAAAGCATTTATCGGTACCAAAACAGTTAATATGTTGAAATCACAACACAATAAAAATCCCACTCTATAACAATATAAAAATAGTATAAATTTTACTGAACAAATAGCGACCAAAATTACAAAATTCTGATCAGGGGAACCAGAGATATGGTTTTTAAGAATTTTACAGTTTTCTTGCACCAAAAACTGCAAAGTGGTCACACTAGACAACATGGCTTTCAGTGGGGCAAATCAGAAAGTTGTATCCAACTGGCAGCTGTTGATCGGCAGTGGTCCTGTGGTAAGCTTTGGTTCTTTTGTGACGAGAACACTTTTGCAATTGTGAGGGGGAGAGAGTTCACTCTAACAGCAGCCAAGGGTCCCGGACCTTCTGGGCACCACTTAGTATGTAAGAACTCAATCTCCAGAAGCCACCAACAGTGTTTAGGGAAAATTTAGTCGCACCTTGTCAGCTAGGCTCTCATGTGTTGCAGTCTTCTTGCAGGTTTTGTGTTCCTGGGGCTTAACAGGAGGCTAACCAACTAGCCCTTGGAGATAATGCTTCTGTCCTGGGTTCAAGTGGGATCAGCTCCATACTGTGAGGTTTCTCTCAACAGGTAAAACAGTGAGTTCAGTCCTTATTCTGAGCTCCAGCTCTTTGGTTCAGCAGGTACAGTGCTTCTGTTTTTCCACAGCTCCAGCAATGTTCTGAGGAAGGTAGCTAGAGGTGCCACTTGTATGCCTGACACTAGCTTGTGGGTGGCAGAGACTCCCTAATCAATAGGAGTAAAATTCCTACATAACCTCCAGTGAGATTGGCACTAAACATTCCCACAATGCATCTCTCTACGCTAATCCAAGATGTTGGAATCTTCCTTCACTTGGTCAGAGCTATGGGTACACCCCCGATTTGTGTCCAGTGAGACTCCCCCTGCAAAACAAGCTCTGGGCCAGGCATTGGCACCACTATGGCTACTTAGACAGTGATGTGGAAGCGGGGCGGCACATCACCGCCCAGCACTACTAAAGTTGACCGCCAGCTGCCCGCCAGATTAGGAGTTTTCTCCTCGTCTGGCGGGCAATCCTTTGCAGTTCCCACAGCGGTGCCTTTGAAAAAGGCTCCACAGTGGGAACGCCAAAGGAAGTTCCTACATGGCATGGACTGTTTAGTCCATGCCCTGTAGGAACTGGGCGTGCATGCACACAGGGGGGCAAACCATGTGCCCCCCCTGATATATTCCATATAGGTACCCTATATAGGCGCAGGTAACATCGAAACCTTTCTCCTACATCCTTCCCTACATTACATACATAACGGTTCTTAGGCACTGACATATTACCTAGATATGACACTGCATCCAGAACGTGGGTTTTTCCCTGGTTCGATTCTCATACATTCTGCATGAGGCTTCTTAGAAGAACAGCAGGACTAACAGTAGGATTACCATCTCCTGTATAATATCGCTGTATAGAGTTCAGGCCCAACGTCATCCTTTAGGCCGACACAGTAACACAGCAAGGTAGGACCCCTGGGGAGACCTATGGGTATATATACAACACATCTTGCTTAGGAAGAAAGAGGAGACCGTGACTTCCCGGCTGACACACCTGCCAGAGACGCTGAGGTTCCTGCATGCAGATGCTCCAGCTAGCAGTGGTCTAACATCCCTCGCGGGGTGTCCAACTCGAGACCAGGACGGGGTCCCATATTCTCTAACTCTCAGGTAATGGGGTGGACTAGATCCTAGAGGGATTCTTGGCATAACACCTACACAGATGCTAGGTACATTTAGGTACATCTAGTTAGGGAGACATCGTAGGAGTACGCACTTTTTATCATGTGTTTTATGTACATGTATATATTCATGATTCCTGCAAGATGGTAGAACTATACCATCCTTTTACTTTCATAGTATTGCTAATCATATATCTCTGCTACAGTCTAATGGTTGTTGCAGCTCATCTGTTCTACACTAGAATAACAACTGTTCAATAAATACTTATTGAAATGCCCAGCCTGTTTATTCTGTGTATCTCTCTGAGACAAACTAAGTGAGCACGAGTGACTGAGCGAAAGGTAGCATATTGTTTCCACGATCCTGGGGGATCAGGGTTGTCATGTTCTGAGGTTGCCAAGAACTATTCTCTCCCCGATAAGAGGAGACTCTAGTGGCATTGTGAGCTAGCTAATACGGATAGGCTAACGTATCCGGTGGGGGTGCACAGAATCCATCCACCACCATTCCCACAGTTTATGTTATCCAAAACGCGCAGATCCTGTATTGGTAATATAGGAACTACACGACATGGCGCCGCCAACGTTGGTTGGGTACTTATTTAACAGTAGAATCTGAGTAGTTCAGTCGTGCTATTCTCAGAGACCCCTACTCACAAAACACCAGAGACGTCTGGAGTGGGTGGGCACAAACTCCGCCACAGCTGAGTAGGCAAAAAATCCTATTTATTGACTGTTGGTTAATAAAGCTTGAAGGACACATGGTTCCTAAATTGTGCAAAAACACCTTATCTTAGTTCCCTTGAGAAACTTCTTCTGTACAATATGACTGAGGACAGAAATAACGGAGAATTAGACCCAATGCAACAAAATCTGCCCCTCACAGACGAGGACGATGCAGACGCAATACAAATTGCACCAAAGTTTAGAAATACAGTCACCCTGAAACTACTAGCACATGGCTTATCAGCTAGGGGTGGCATAGTGGTTTTCGTGATTGAGGCACACAAATCAAACAAAACAGAGGTATTTTATTCATGGGTTACATTCCCAGCAGCAAATGCAAGAACAAAAACATTTCACTCCTACACGGATGGAGATGCACCAGCGGAATATTATCCATTCAAGGATATAGAGGTTCCGCTCATGTACCAGGAACACTTATACTGGTTTAAAGTCACCCTACCCCACATAAGAAGAAGAGTAAGACTCGGCCCGTCCGAAGACAAGGGGCAACATGGCCAATATTAGCGGCCTACACACCACATCCTGACATTGACACAATGCCACCAGGAGACTTACTCATACAACATAAAGATTTAATCAAAATCTACAGAAACTTGATGCAATTCATCATGAGGACACTTACAGTCCAACCAGCAATAGTTGCAACAAATGGAACTCAAATTCAGGGTACAGCAACTTAAATTACACCACAAACATTACACGTCGTGATGGGTAAAATGCCCACAAAACGTGAACAAATACCATTCTGGGTAGCTCAGAAAATAACACAGCTAGAGGCAGTATTCCGT
>CAWUFW010029412.1:0-19145 GCA_963921515.1 Calotriton arnoldi | reverse complement strand
TGTACTTCGTTCAGTTACGTGTGTTGCTTGGAGGGCATCTCATCGGGCATGTCTGACCTACAGAGGGGCAATAGGTCCATGGACTCCTCCCTGACGGCAGCAGTGTCCCTCCTCAAACGGTCCCTCACCCCTCCTGCCTCTGCTCCATCCACACTCCCCAGCACCTTACCCATCCCAGGCACACACACACTGGCACACACCAGCACACACACATCCAGCACACTGACACACACGCCAATGACAAAACGCACACGCACGCACATTCAGGGGACTGAAGCCAGACTCACAGGGGATGGGGCCCTGGAACACACACACGCATCCACATGCACTGCGCAGTCCTCAGTTCCCTCTCCCTCCAAAGCACCCTCCCTTGCCTCACCTGCAACCCCAAAGTCACAGCAGCTCTTCCTCTGTGACCTCGGCCTCTTCCCCACCGATGAAGCTGCTCCAGCATCCCGGGGGAAGAGGAAGCCCCCCACACGGAGCAGAGTGCCCCTCGCCCCCGGACACCCTCCCCCAGGCGCAGACGGACTGAGGCCCCCACCCGCAAGTCCCCCCGGAGTGCTAAGAGCAAGACCCCGCCACCGCCCTGCAGCTCAGGCACAAGGTCTCCGTCCTCCATCCCTCAGGCCCCCACTGCACAGGTGCCCCCACCACACCCTGCCCCAGGTTCCCCCACCCACAGATATACCATCCCCAAGATGCTCCGGCCTTCTCCCCCTGCCACTTGCTCTCCCAGCACCACACCCCCCGCTGCGCTTGTCTGTGCCACTGATGTGGTGAGGGTGTCCCCCCTCTGTCCAACCCACCTTGCCTGTTCCCCATTCTCCTCCCCTGGAGGTAGGCACTGCAGTGGAGTCCACTACCGCCCTGTCTGACTTGGGCACTGCAGTGGCGGACCTGTCCACCCCATCTGCAGGGTCCACTGCAGTTGTGCCGGCACCCACGACATCTGTGTCATGCCCCCCAGTTGTGCCGGCACACACCATGTCAGACACCTCCACTGCAGTTGTCAGTGGCTCTCCAGCACCCACCACCCCTTCCCTGACTCCCCCTGGTGAGCCCTGATCCTGTCCCTGCGGTGCCTGGCCTGCCCCCCGGTTGCCCCTCCTAGTGGATTGTCCCTGGTATTGTGCAGGCATGCGTAGGGTGACATCTGCCAGTGTCACCCTGTTTGAACTTTGACAATGGACTGGCCATTGGCCTTTGCTCTTTTTCAGGACTTCGTTTGGCCTCAACACATATGCTGAATAAAGCAACTTTCTTTTCTCTAGTGCTCATGCTTCAGATGTACATGTTGTTGGTGCAGCTAACCATGCCCTTGCTGCAGTGATGGTGATATCTGGTCTCATGATTATGAAGTGTTACTGTGCAGGAACCCATGTGGTCCAGGGGGAATGTGTCCTATCATGTGGTGTATCCATGTCATCAATAGCAGCATCTGAGGGTGTCATGTGTTCAGTATTTGGCAATGGGTTTCCTACTTACATTGGCAATTTCATATCTGTGGCTTCCACCCCTGCACATCTGTTGTGCCTGCCATCGTTGCATTTGTCTACTTCCCTGACCGTGTTGCCATCTCCAGTGGACATGCAGGTTTGGGCATCAATGGGGAGGGACTCATCCGTGTAGTCAGTGCAACATTGCTATACAAGTGTGTTGGATCTGTGCTGATGATTCCGTTGGCACATCCATGACCAGGCTGATGTGATGGGAGCCCTCATTTGGTGCTAATTGTTGATTGTGTGACCAAGTGCTCAGCTGACATGATGGGGCCCTACTGAGGCAACATATGGCACAGCTTTCCTCACACAGGAGTGGAGTCCCCTCATGGCAGTGTGTACACGTGTGACATTGCCTGCGCCCAAGGTGTGTGTTGTATGTGCATGTCTGTGTGTTCACTTCCATTCATCTGCGCATGCTGTGATCCCTAGTGTTGTACCTGTTTGTGATGCTTGCTGACTTGAGCTATGTTCCCCCAAAGTCTTCTCCCTGTGTTCTCTGTGATGTGGGTGCATGGCACATTACTGGTCATCAGGGTGTCACCCATAGGTGTGTTTGCTGTCAGGGCAGAGTTTGTGTGCTGACGCAGATGGGTCACAGTCAGGTTTCCCTTTGGCACTTGTTGTTTGCCCCTGTCATGTGATTTCCAGTTTGTGTTATCTTTCAGTGATTGTGACACGTTGTGTGTGTGACTGCTGGCACTCCTTAGGGTCCGGGCTGCAATGTTGGTTGTTGTCTATGTGTGTTCTTTGTGGGTGACCTTGGCTTCTTCATTGGTGTGTGACTGTGGCTGGGATCCCATTGGTCGGTGTGGTATTGCCGTCATGTCCATGTACAGCGTAGTGTGCAGTGTGTCAGACATTCAGGAGTCTTGTTGAGTGTCCATGTGTGATGTGTTTCTACACCTTGGTTCCCACCCACCACCCTGGAATAGTAATGGGTGCATGTGCAATGTCACCAGTGCATGTGTACTTCACTGCTGCACATTGTTGGAGGTCGAGGGTGTGGTCTTGAGTGTGTGCAGATGAGAGTTGTTGCCCGGCTAGTCCCCTGCCTCCATGTTGGCCTTGGCTTACTGGCCATGCTGATTGATTTGTGCTTGTGTAGGTGTGATGGTAGTTAGTTGCTCAGGACACCTGACTGTGGTTCACAGTGTGAACGACATTTAGCTTTGTCATCACAGTGGTATTTTTCTTCAGCCCAGGGTCACCACATTGTGGGGGCCCTGGGGGTGGTGCTGTGGTGTGTCTGTGACTTGCTGTGTCAGTTGTTGTTCCTACGTGCCTGTGTGACATGTGTGTTTTGTGCTCCCTCTCACCTGTCAATGCCTGCTTGCCCACATTGGGGATTTGGATCCATGAGTTACCTTAGTGTGGCAGTGTATGCACATCTGTATGATTGGTATTCAGCTCTCCTCATGTGTTGTGTTGTTGCCTGGGGACACTGGCACCCCCACCCCTCACCTGCTGTGTATGATGACAGTGTTGGTCTGCCTGTTTGTGTTTGTGCATCTGCACCACTGCATTGGCATATCTTGGGTGTGCCATTGGCTGTATGTTGTTTGGTGTGTTTCCCCTGCTGTCCCTGGGACTCCTAGGTCATCGGTCAGCACAGTGATCATGGTTTGTGTGTCCCATTGCTGCCATGGTATGGTATCTGTTCACCTCACATCTGCTGTCTCCACAGGGTATCTGCATTTGTGTGCCCATTGGTGCAAATATGTGGTTCTGCATTCTGATGGTCACTTCTGTCATTGTGTCATTGATGACTGTTGACGGTGTCAGCCCCCATGGGTGTTGTTTGTCTGCACATGGCCAAAGGAATGTTTCATTTGCACTGCAGTATTTGGCTCCCCCAATTTATGTTGCAATGGGACACATACACTACTTTGCCACAGATGAGTTTTTGGTTCTGTGACCAGGAATGATCCATGCAGTTTGGCAGTTGCAGCTCTTTCTTTGTCAACAATTACCTTTTGGTCACTGTGATGATGAGGGTGTAGACCCCATTGCCACAATGGTCAAAATGTGCTTCAGCTATGGACCCCACACTTGCCTTTTGGTCACTGTGATGATGGGGGTTTAGACCCCATTGCCACAATGGTCAAAATGTGCTTCAGCTATGGACCCCACACTTGCCTTTTGGTCACTGTGATGATGGGGGTTTAGACCCCATTGCCACAATGGTCAAAATGTGCTTCAGCTATGGACCCCACACTTGCCTTTTGGTCACTGTGATGATGGGGGTTTAGACCCCATTGCCACAATGGTCAAAATGTGCTTCAGCTATGGACCCCACACTTGCCTTTTGGTCACTGTGATGATGGGGGTTTAGGCCCCATTGCCACAATGGTCATGGGCTGCTTGCATTGTGGGTGCCACACACATATATGTGTGGCACATGTGCTAGGGGGTCACATTGTATGTTCAATGTCATGTTCGGTGTTGTAGGCATTTGACACAGCCTGCTCACACGCTTGTCATGGTGGTGGGGGGATGTCTTAATCTTGCATTCCCTAGGTTGTGGTGTGCTTGTTGTGTCATGCATTGTCCATCCTATGAGTGGGGGTGGTAGTAGTGGTAGGCATCCTGCCCCCCTGGGTGAGGGTGGTAGTAGTGGTGGGCATCCTGCCCCCCCTGGGTGAGGGTGGTAGTAGTGGTGGGCATCCTGCCCCCTGGCTAAGGGTGGTAGTAGTGGTAGGCATCCAGCCCCCTGGCTAAGGGTGGTAGTAGTGGTGGGCATCCTGCCCCCCTGGGTGAGGGTGGTAGTAGTGGTGGGCATCCTGCCCCCTGGCTAAGGGTGGTAGTAGTGGTGGGCATCCTGCCCCCCTGGGTGAGGGTGGTAGTAGTGGTGGGCATCCTGCCCCCCTGGGTGAGGGTGGTAGTAGTGGTAGGCATCCTGCCCCCTGGGTGGGGGTGGTAGTAGTGGTAGGCATCCAGCCCCCCTGGGTAAGGGTGGTAGTAGTGGTAGGCATCCAGCCCCCCTGGGTGAGGGTGGCAGTAGTGGTAGGCATCCTGCCCCCTGGTTGAGGGTGGTAGTAGTGGTAGGCATCCAGCCCCCCTGGCTAAGGGTGGTAGTAGTGGTAGGCATCCAGCCCCCTGGCTAAGGGTGGTAGTAGTGGTGGGCATCCTGCCCCCTGGGTGAGGGTGGTAGTAGTGGTGGGCATCCTGCCCCCTGGCTAAGGGTGGTAGTAGTGGTGGGCATCCTGCCCCCCTGGGTGAGGGTGGTAGTAGTGGTGGGCATCCTGCCCCCCTGGCTAAGGGTGGTAGTAGTGGTGGGCATCCTGCCCCCCTGGGTGAGGGTGGTAGTAGTGGTGGGCATCCTGCCCCCCTGGGTGAGGGTGGTAGTAGTGGTAGGCATCCTGCCCCCCTGGGTGGGGGTGGTAGTAGTGGTGGGCATCCAGCCCCCTGGGTGAGGGTGGTAGTAGTGGTAGGCATCCAGCCCCCCTGGGTGAGGGTGGTAGTAGTGGTAGGCATCCTGCCCCCCTGGTTGAGGGTGGTAGTAGTGGTAGGCATCCAGCCCCCCTGGCTAAGGGTGGTGGTAGGCATCCAGCCCCCCTGGCTAAGGGTGGTAGTAGTGGTAGGCATCCAGCCCCCTGGCTAAGGGTGGTAGTAGTGGTGGGCATCCTGCCCCCTGGGTGAGGGTGGTAGTAGTGGTGGGCATCCTGCCCCCTGGCTAAGGGTGGTAGTAGTGGTGGGCATCCTGCCCCCCTGGGTGAGGGTGGTAGTAGTGGTGGGCATCCTGCCCCCTGGGTGAGGGTGGTAGTAGTGGTAGGCATCCAGCCCCCTGGCTAAGGGTGGTAGTAGTGGTGGGCATCCTGCCCCCTGGGTGAGGGTGGTAGTAGTGGTGGGCATCCTGCCCCCTGGCTAAGGGTGGTAGTAGTGGTGGGCATCCTGCCCCCCTGGGTGAGGGTGGTAGTAGTGGTGGGCATCCTGCCCCCTGGGTGAGGGTGGTAGTAGTGGTAGGCATCCTGCCCCCCTGGGTGGGGGTGGTAGTAGTGGTAGGCATCCAGCCCCCCTGGGTAAGGGTGGTAGTAGTGGTAGGCATCCAGCTCCCCTGGGTGAGGGTGGTAGTAGTGGTAGGCATCCTGCCCCCCTGGTTGAGGGTGGTAGTAGTGGTAGGCATCCAGCCCCCCTGGCTAAGGGTGGTAGTAGTGGTAGGCATCCAGCCCCCTGGCTAAGGGTGGTAGTAGTGGTGGGCATCCTGCCCCCTGGGTGAGGGTGGTAGTAGTGGTGGGCATCCTGCCCCCCTGGCTAAGGGTGGTAGTAGTGGTGGGCATCCTGCCCCCCTGGGTGAGGGTGGTAGTAGTGGTGGGCATCCAGCCCCCCTGGCTAAGGGTGGTAGTAGTGGTAGGCATCCAGCCCCCTGGCTAAGGGTGGTAGTAGTGGTGGGCATCCTGCCCCCTGGGTGAGGGTGGTAGTAGTGGTGGGCATCCTGCCCCCTGGCTAAGGGTGGTAGTAGTGGTGGGCATCCTGCCCCCTGGGTGAGGGTGGTAGTAGTGGTGGGCATCCTGCCCCCTGGCTAAGGGTGGTAGTAGTGGTGGGCATCCTGCCCCCCTGGGTGAGGGTGGTAGTAGTGGTGGGCATCCTGCCCCCTGGGTGAGGGTGGTAGTAGTGGGGTGGTAGTAGTGGTGGGCATCCTGCCCCCCTGGGTGAGGGTGGTAGTAGTGGTAGGCATCCTGCCCCCTGGGTGAGGGTGGTAGTAGTGGTAGGCATCCAGCCCCCCTGGCTAAGGGTGGTGGTAGGCATCCAGCCCGCCCTGGGTGAGGGTGGTAGTAGTGGTAGGCATCCAGCCCCCCTGGCTAAGGGTGGTAGTGGTGGTGGGCATCTGGCACCCCCTGGCTAAGGGTGGTTGTGGTGGTTGGCATCCAGCCCCCTGGGTTGGGGTGGTGGCGCGCATTCAGGCCCCTGTGTGCATATGTGGCATTGGTGATGGGCATCCCGCCCCTATGGTGCTGCTGGTGTAAGTATATTCAGATTCCCAGTGTATGTGTGTGATGTGTCGTGTACGTGTTGTATGTGTTTTGTGGTTGGTGTCTGACTTACCTTCTGCGCCGTACGCGTCCGTGCCTGTTCCGGTAGTAGATGTAGAATATTGGTATGATCGGGACGAAGGGATTCATGGTTGGTTCGTGTCGTTCGTCCTTCTCGTTGCTTCGCGTCGTCCTCGTCGCTTGGCTTCGTCCTCGTCGCTTCGCTTCGTCCTCGTCGCTTCGCGTCGTCCTCGTCTGTGCTGTGTTCGTCTCGTAGCCGTGGATCGTGTTGTGGCGCGATTCGGAGCTTATGTGCGCCTCTCCCGGATGCTTTGACGTGCTGTGCGTAGCGACGGGTTCGGCGCGTACGGAAAGCGCATCGTACTTGTCCGGCCGGACGGGGCTGCATTTTCCCTTCCGTGCGACTCGTTTCGGCGTTTCCGGATTCGCCTCGGTCGGAGAACAGGACCTGGTTTGGGTGAGTACGGCTCGGCCGGGATTTTTGCTGTTGTGCGCATCGTACTTGCTCGTTCGGTGTGCTGTACGGATCGGTCGGGAAACTGGCTTTCGCATGGCTTTTTTCCCGACCGAATAGTATTGGGTGCGCCTCCGACCGAGATCGGAATCGGCCCCTCTGTCTAAATACCAGACAGGGTTCTCTGTCACAAACGTGACTGAGTATCCTATCCACCAAACTGATGGTCTGGTGCCCTATTTAAGGTCTTGAAGACTGGCAGCTTTTTGTCAGTGTAGCATCAGCTGACTCCATTGATGGAAAGCTTCCTCTAACTGTTCGACAGAAAAGAGACCATCGAGAGGAAAGGCAATACATAGACGGTGTGGTGTCCATTTTTAAAAAGATTTCTTTCATCATATGGCAATAATGAACAGAAAAAAGAAAAATGATGACCCCCACACCTGGGAAAAAGCTCCCTTTGTATGAAGGTCAGGTCATTGTTATTTGTTTTTCAAAAAGAAACTCACATTTTGAGAGTTTGTCTTTGAAAAACAAAACGTCTGATGGACTGCCATCAAAACCGATAGTGGCTGACCACCAAAGTTTTAGCCCCATCAAAAGAATTTCAGTGACAGCAGTTCCTCTGAAGGTACGGAGATCACAGTGGCCTGGTGGTGATTTCACAGTTTGACAGTCGGCATTCTTTTAGGGTGGCTGATGTAATGTCCTCTGCCACCCTGACAAACAGACTACTGCCTACCAAACTCTAAATCTGGTCCTAAGTAAAAAAAAGTAGAAAGGATTTATAGTTTCATTATTTTCCAGACCATTTAACAATAGATCAGGATTTAAGAAGTTAATGGGCTGCATAAGTGTATCCATAAGACGTGATACGCATTGGGGAACCCCTATGAAGGTAACCATGTTTTTATAGCATAATCTATTCATGTGGTACCTTCCATGAAAAGATGTGGGTGACAGTGGCAGCTCCTCCGCTAAGGCGGAGGAGCGTCGACCCACTGCTTTTCAGCAGTGTAAAGAGAAATAAAATGATAATAACTGAAAGTTATTATCATTTTATTTTTTCCTGTTTGTGGAGGCAGCAGCTTTGCCAGGCAGTGTGGGGCTGCTCAGCTTACAGAGAAGGGAGTGGAGGAGTGGTTTTCACTCCCTAAGTGCGCATGAATGTTTTACCGGGCCTCTCGGGCCTGCCAAACATTCATGCGCACTTTGCCGTTCTCCACGTAAGCTGCATTACAGCCTGCGTAGAGAACATGCCCAGGCCCCCATTCCCTGGCTGAGCAACGAACCTCAGAGCTCGGACCAATCACAACGCTGTATTGGAGCATTGTGATTGGTAAGGGGGGCCTGGGTGCTTACCAATCACACCGCTGCAACGCAGCATTGTGATTGGCTCTGGGAAGCCTCAGTCTGGGTGCTTTCTGTTGTTCCGGCCGGCGCGATGAGGAGGACCCAGCAAGGAAGACGCGGCGAGGAGGTAAGTTAAATGTTATTTTTTATTTACCCCTTTGTCGCCCCTCCCCCCCCCGCCTCCCCGCCTCACCACCCCCGCTCTGTGCCGGGCCGCCACTGGTGGGTGAAAATATAAGTAAACCTGTAGGTGAACCAACAGTTGAATAGGTGAAACAATTATCTTAGTTGCGGTGTTCACTAGAGCGCATCAATACACCAAATAGTTTTACTCTGCCACATATGGTTATGTTGTACCATGTGAAGTTCACAAATCTAGAAGATAATCATTGACATGAAACTACATTTTCAAAGCTTTTTACAAACGTCTCTTCGCAATCATTTGTTTCATTATATCTGAATGATTGATTGTTATAAAAATGATTAGTGCCAACTGACCTCTCGAAGGCGGTTTTCAGATTTCTTAAATCCGGTACTGTATACCACACCACACTCATGACAAACCAGGACTATAGATTTGTTTCAATAGTTTCTGGTTGTCAACATTAAAATCAGAACAGTTTGTTTTGAAGCGTGATTTCACTCCAAAGTCGGACGCACAGCGAAATCCAAATTAATCCGAATTTAATCCTTTTTATTCAAGTATTCCAAGCGTTCATTTCGTTTCATCATATTACATGTGAGGCGTATATGTATAAACAGCTTCTAAAACGGCAGTTATGCCCACGGGCCTTTTTAGAAGCTGTTTATACATATACGCCTCACATGTAATATGATGAAACGAAATGAACATTTGGAATACTTGAATAAAAAGGAATAAATTCGGATTAATTTGTTGGATATTGGTTACATAACATGGATTTCGCTGTGCGTCCGACTGTGGAGTGAAATCACGCTTCAAAACAAACTGTTCTAGTTTTCACATACGTGGTTACAGGGCAGACCACGGCTTCGGGCTGCACGCTACAACTTCATCAATTAGAATATCCATGGGAAATTGAGAAAACAGGAGTGCACTTGGCCACCCCCCTTTTTGAGCATTAAAATCAGAACATAGTGATGACATTTTGGTCTTGTCCTTATATAACTTCTTTTAGCACCTCCCATTAAATCCCAAGTGCCTTCTTCAGAATAGTACCACCGGCATTCATTTTTGCGGACTGTTGCTTATTTTTTCTTCTTCAGACATTCTCCGAGAGAAAGAGAAGGAAAAACACACAAAGGGGAAAGGAGGAGGAAGAGAAAGACGGAAAAACCATCACAAAGGGAGAAAGCAGGAACCTACAAGAATGAGATGACGCGCAGGGAGTGTCTGACAGGGGATTAAAGGGGCCTGAGGTGGATTCAAGACTGCGCACTCTTGTATTGTGTGCGCTGACATTTAATAGTGTCGGTCACGGGCTTCTGAGCAGATCTTTAAGCAGCAGCACTTATTCTTTTGCAAATTAAGCACTGCCTACCAACCCTTCTAACTTTAATTTTACCTGTGGTGTTAATTTGCATATTTATGGGAGGTCAGCTGTGGCCGCATTTACAGTCTCAAACAGAACTGGTTTCTCAGTTTAACCCTCCAGTGTTACAGACTTCCAAAGATTAGCAGTAAGGCAAGGTCTGAAGAAAGCTGTTTCTAGCATGGAGATTTTCTGAGCTCAGGGAACATAAGCAATACTAAACATGTCCTGGGAGTTGACATCTAGTGTAATCAAGGTATGTGGCACATTGATTACTCAAGTTTGCTGCTGCCATAATTTACGAGGAGTTGCAGCATATTGACATCCCTTCAACGCCGCCGGTAAATGTACTGAAAACTACTCCGAACAGAAGCTGTAACTCACTCCCATGCTCCTGAATAGCATCTAATAAAACAGCCCTGTGTGTCTGTGCGTGTGCGTGCTATCCAATTCCAAAAAGCAACTTTCTTCTTTTCCTTGTTTTACTGCCTCGCGGATTTCTCAAAGATTTATGAACCTAAAATTCAATTTCCGTGTGTTTAAAGTCTCTGTGTCAAACACTGTGAAGCATGAAAAAACCTAACTCCCCCAGTATATCAGCTTTTAAGAACTGCATAGCACTCCAGGGCTCGAATATCATTAAGTGCATGGGGTTCTATTATGTTTTATTTTTACATATTTTTAAATGGTGCACTATTTTACCTTATTTCTTTTTGCACCTTGTCAGAGCAGTTAAATGTATATATTGCTGTTGGGCACAAAGCAAAATGTTACCGCCCACTTTAAAAAGAAATGGATGGGTAGAAATAGACTACCACTCACAAGCACATAATACTGCGCTAAAAAGCACCTCAGTGTAAATTAATTCCAGATTATGCTGACCGGATTATTTCTTATTTTGTTAACATGCTGAATTAAGACCTGAATTGTGAATGCCCCTGTTGGCTGCAGAGGGTTCTGTTGGAGTTCTGCCCACGTTCTTGAAACTACTATGTCGGCTTGTGCAGTACAGGTTGAGAGGGTTGGTGCTGTCTGTAAACTAGCCAGGCACGACCGGTACAAGTAAGAGCGGTGGAGCGGAGAGGGGTGGGGGGGCTGAAGTCGACATACAACAGGATAGGGAAAATAAAATAAATAAATAACTGCACTTACCTTGCACTCGCCGCATTGGTGACGCGGCGAGCGCAAGGTAAGGGGTTTTATTTATACATTTTCTTTTCCCTATCCTGTCGTATGTCGACTCTATTGGTGGTCAAATTGTTTAATTGGTGTCTTTAACCCTACAGATCGTGCTGTGATGCAACTGTGCTTGAATCATTTTAGTGCTGAATCAGCCTTTTCTCCAAATAGCTTGGAGCCACTGAAAGGGCGGTCAATTAAAGATGCTTGCACAGCTCCAGAAGACTCGGTCGATCACACCCAGGTTTGCCTTCTGAACACTGCACTGGTTCCAATAGCGCTGCTGCAGATGGTGTCTCTAATGTCTAATCCAGCTCCGAGCCCATACTTGGCTATGTTCTGGCCATAATTTTTTGTTTCGGCTACAGAGACCCTGAGCTCCTCCGGAATGGGCAGCAAGATCTCTCTGGCCATATCCCACAGTGCAAGGTTGAACCTCCCCAGAAGGCAAACTGCATTAAGACATCAGAGGGTCAAACTGGCTTGAAGAAAACATTCTGTTACCGGGCTTACCAATCTTTTTGATTCCCTATTCTGTAGCACAATGTGAACCGTTTTTTAGGGTCGTTGTAAGATCGATGAAGCTGGGAGCGGACCTCCAAGTCCACGTCAAAGGGCATGGAAAGAAAAGCACTGACATCAGCGCACAGGAGTGGCATATATACGTGGGTACACTTCATTACTTCCAGGGCAGTATGGAGTCACTACTGATCTACTCAGCACCACCTACTGGTGCACAAGAGCATTATGAAGAATTCCCTGGATCCAGTGTAGTGCCTGGGGATGTTCTCAAGTTGAGGAATATGTGGTTGGAATCTCAGGATCGTTCTATCATGCCATTGGGTGGCACTACTTGAAGAGTTTTCGCAACTATGCCTTCATCAAAGACCCCAGATCCAATGTGGTGCCTGTGGATGTTCTGCAGTTGAGGAATATGTGGTTTGAGTTTCAGGATCTTTCTATCCTGCCATCAGGTGGCACTAATTGAAGACTTTCCTTGACCCTGGCTCCATCAAGGACACTAGTTTGGAACTTGTGCCACACCTCAGTGTTCATTCACCAACTTTTCTTATTCTCTTGGAAAATAGATCCAGTCCAGACTATGCCCCAGGGTTTTATCAGAGGAGTCTTTTTGCCTCATAAATCATATTTGCATTGAGCCCCCAATGAAAGACTTGTTAATGGCTATAAGAGACACCAAAACTAGCTATAGTGGAAAATTGACTTGGTAGCTCTGGAGTTTACTCTGATACAAGCGGATTTTCTGAATCTCTCAGCCAGGGTAGCAACAACATAACATAACTTGCAGGACTACACCTACTCCTTGCAGTCATTGCTCAGAGAGGTATAACAGCTCTCAGACATTACGCACCATCTGCATACGAGGGCGAAGGACACAGAGGGGCGATCCCGCCGCAATATTGTCCACCTAGTAAGCCTGCCTGAGTGAGGCAAAGGTACAGACCCAGAGCAATTCCTGGAACACTTTGCTAAAACAACTATCTGCCCTTTCCCCCCATTTTGTGATCGAGCAGGCCCACAGAGTACCGGGAGCGCCGCCAAAACCAGGGGTCTGAGCACTACTTCTTATCGCAAGAATCCTGAATTACTGGGATGGAGATGCTATCCTCTGGTCGGCATGAAAGCATGGCCCTCTCCACTTCGAAGACCAGAAAAACATGATATTTCCTAATTATACACAAGAAGTTCTTGTGAAGTGAAGTGACGCTCCTTTGATAAGGTTAAGCAGGAACTACGTCAATGGGACATACAATACATGATGATCTTTCCGACCAAGGTGAGGGTCATCGTTGAAGGAAGATCTTGGTTTTTAACTATGCCGGAAGTGGCCTGCGAATGGCTGGACGGCTGGCGGCCAGCGGGTCAGGGATGCAAAGGTGGGGAAAGAGGGATGGAGAGGAATGGTACCCGCTCACACACCTGTTGGTCGGCAGGACGCTCCGCGTCAGACAAAGAAAGAAAGTGAAGCTGTGTTGCCAGAATGAAGGGCCGGAATGGTACCTGCGGAGCAGACAGAACACTTTTTGATACTCAGTGGGGGGAGCTGCAACATCGGGAGAACTCCTTTTTAGTAGAACACTCCCCACCTCATCGGCTGGAGGGAATGACAGATCTACAGAGGAGCGCAGCCCTGCTACTAACTGTTTAAGGTTTGATGTTGCTTATGGGGAACGACAGACACCTAAGGCATTGGGGGACCAACCAAGTCTGCGGATTCAGCCTGAGGCTGTAGGGAGGGAACGGATGGTTGGGGGGGCGGTAGAATATGACACTACTGGAACAATGACTTTGATGGTTGCAATAAGTAGGATGATGGGACCTGTATGTAACCACTTCCATGGAAATTACACAATCCTTTAATCACACTCTTAAAGTACTAAACTGGAATGTAAATGGATGGCTTTGGAAACAAATTGAAGAGAGGAATTGTGAGTAACTTCTGAAAACTCATGAGCTCGACATAGTCCTGATGCAGGAAACCTAATTAGAAAATTAGAATTTCTCAGAAGAGAAAAGTACAAAATACTAGTGCATTCCAGTTACACAGGTAGGGAACCAGGCATGGGTGTATTCCCTCCCCTTGATGGTAACGAAGACATGGATAGATCCAAAGGGGTTTTATGCTGTGTTCCAGAGTGACTGGAGGTTATGTCAGTTTATTTCCTTCCTGGCCTTCAAAATAAGGGTCTGGAGGCACTAGGATGGTAGATAGCCCAAGCCCTAGATTCAACTACAGTGCTAGGAGGGGATCTAAACCTTGTGCTGCAGGCCACCTTGGATAGGGTACAGTGACCAGAACACCAGTGCAAGACCACATGCTCAGCACATTTCTGCAGGCCCTGAGGGACCTCTGAAGAAATGCCCACCCCACAACTAGAAAATACTTCTATGTCTCCATCAGCTCATGATCCCTCTCCAGAATTGACTATATTTTGGTACCGAAGTCCTACGAACCAAGGTTCACAGACACACACTATCTTCTGTGGGGGGCATCGGATCACACCCCGCTTATCACAACTCACTGCACACACATAAAAGTCACGGTAGGTGGCTGGAGACTGGACCCCTGGTATCTCCGTAATTGGAATATCAAAACGACGTGACAGAATGCACTCCTTCTTTTACTCGTGGTCAACAATCATTATTAAACCTGCTCAGTGGAGTGCAATGCTCGACTCGCGCTCTGACCCAATAGCACGGAACTTAAATATCATAACTGACTGGTGCGCCGTCGCGCACCAACCTCGATCAGCACTACCATAAAGGCATTAGCCACAAAAATCAAGAAATAGGACTCCAATTTTGATCCATGTACTCCATAGTAATCCAAGTTTATTCCAAGTAATCCATGTTTAATCCAATGTTTTTCAGTACTTTCAAAGTTCACTTAGAAGCAGTGGGTTTCTAAACTTTCAATGCTGAAGAAATGCCCATCCAGGCTTTTTCTAAAGCACGTTAGAATTCACATCTCATCTTCAATGACCATACAGATATTGATCCAATGCATTTCAGGCAGACAAACCTTCGTCAGGGGTAAATGTAGTATAAAAAAGATCTATCAGTAACCAAAAATAATCTCATGACCATAAACATGAGTTGACACGTAGCACTTATTTAACTTGGAGTCCCTGAAGTAAATACAGAGAAACAACCCAAAAATATTCCATAAAATTGCACCAAGAAGTACAAGCTTAGTTTAAATCAAAAACTGTTGAAGAAACATAAAAGAAATGTCTGATGCTAAATGTATGTGCTCTTACACCATGGATAAAATGTGTGCAGAAACCAAATTTAAGATACCAAGTGTAAAACAACAATAAACTCACAGTTAAACAGAAAAATCATCCGAATCTCTATTTCTTCAGCGCTGTGACCGGCACACTTAATTCAACACCAACAAACCCAACGGAAATTTGTGCGAAAATTGTTAATAAACCCATTGTGAGCACCGCAGATGAAACTCATCCATTTGAACATAAGGTGAAGTTTTAACAAACCACGTGACCAGGAAAAACCAGTCTGGGGGATAAATATAGAAGAAGTACGTAAACCAAAACATTACAACATCATGTGCTCATGTTTCTCCATATTTTAACCCTTTCTGGGCTCATGACGGAATGGTTCCGTCATGAGCACCAGTGCTCCTGTGCTCCTGAGCAAACCATTCCATCATGTGTACAAGCTCACTGAATCCCTCTGCTGCAAACAGCAGAGGGATTTCTTTTTTTTGGCCTCAGGAGGTGGGAAAGAGGTTGCGCAACCTCCCATGGCATTTTTTTCTTCAATGAAATGACGATCGCGCGCATGGCACACTGACGTTATTACATTGAAATTGAAACTGAAACTTAGTTCAGTTTCACTGTTTCGGTGCTCGTGGTGTTATCTCAGCCCCCCAGGGACCGAAACACACAGGAGAGGTATCATTGGAAAGGAGAGAATCTCCCCTTTCCAATGGTAACCCTCCCTAGTGGATCCCTGCTTGGGGATCACCCCAAAATGGCAACTAGAAACCCAGGGGAAGCCAGGATGGGGTGACTTGTGTGGCTCTTACCAGGTTCTGTTACCCAGACTTTGGGGAGCGCTGGGTTGCTGGAAGTTTGTGGCTTTCTGCAGATTCTAGAACTTTCCATCACAGAAATGTGAGGAAAATTTGTTTTTTTGACAAAGTTTGAGGTTTGCAAGGGATTCTGGGTAACAGAACTTGGGAAGTAATTTAATTATATTTAATTTATTGATTAATTTTTATTTATTAATATTTGTTTAATTGAGATGTTATAGTGTTAAATGTGTGAAGTAATTTATTATTAATTAATTAATAATTGGTTGTTAATTAATTGTAATTAATTAATTGGTAATTAATTATGGTAATTTTGTCATTAATTTTAGGTGTGTGTTGTGGTGTTAATAGGTGTAAAGGGTGGGAAGTAATTTATTTTTAATTTATGAATTAATAATTGGTTGTTAATTAATTTTAATTAATTAATTGGTTATTAATTTTGGTAATTATGTAATGAATTTTAGGTGTATGTTGTGGTGTTTATAGGTGTAAAGGGTAATTTATTTTTTAATTTATGAATTAATAATTGGTTGTTAATTAATTTAAATTAATTAATTTGTGATTAATTTTGCTAATTGTGTAATTAATTTTAGGTGTGTGTTGTGGTTTTTATAGGTGTAAAGGGTGGGAAGGGTGGGAAGTAATTTATGTTTAATTGATCAATTAATAATTGGTTGTTAATTAATTTTAATACATTAATTGGTCATTAATTATGGTAATTGTGTAATTAATTTTAGGTGTGTGTTGTGGTGTTTATAGGAGTAAAGGGTGTGAAGTAATTTCTGTTTAATTAATTATATATATTTGTTAATTAATGTTAATTATTTGATATTTATTTGGGTAATTGTTTATTTTTGTGTGTGTTGTTTTTACTTTTAAAGGAGTAAAGGGTGGGTATTAAATACATTTTAATTATTTAATTATTAGTTGGTAATAGTTTGTAATTTTAAAATAATTTTTAATTGTGTTTTATTATTTTATAGTTTAATTTAGGTGTGTGTTGTGGATAATATAGTGTTAAAGTGAATGTAGTCAATTAATGTTTATTAGCTTTTTTTATTAATAATATTTTTTATGTTAATTATGTAAATAAATGTAATTAAAAATGTTGAAGTCTTTTGATATTGCTGTGGTGTTATAGGGTAGTAAATAAAATAAATACATTTATGTTTTAATTAATTTTTTGTTTGTAAATATTTTCTAGTTTAAAAGAATAATTTTTTGTAAATGTATTTATTTTTTATTGTATATAATATTTGTAGGTTTTTGTTATAAGTAATTAGTATTATATGTGTTCTTTTTATATGTTTAATATTTCTTATTTTTATTTTGTTTATTAATTTTTATTATTTATTTTAATTTTTAATATATATATTTTTTTTCTAAGTGTTTGAGTGTGAATAGTAATTTTTTTTTCTCCGCTATCCAACACTTTCCCTACTGTTGCATTCACTGGAGTTGGAATAGTAATTTTTACCCCTACGCTATCCAGCACTTTCCCTACTGTTGCACTCACTGGAGTGGGAATAGTAATTTTTAACCCTGCGCTATCCAGCACTTTCCCTACTGCTGCACTCACTGGAGTTGGAATAGTAATTTTTAACCCTGCGCTATCCAGCACTTTCCCTACTGTTGCACTCACTGGAGTGGGAATAGTAATTTTTACCTCTCCGCTATCTAACTCTTATCCTACTGTTGCACTCAGTGGAGTGGGAATAGTATTTTTACCCCTCTGCTATCCAACACTTTCCCTTTTGTTGCTCTTACTGGAGTCGGAATAGTAATTTTTACCCCTCCGCTATCCAACAATTATCCTACTGTTTATTCACTGGAGTGGGAATACTAATTTTTACCACTCCGCTATCCAACATTTTCCCTACTGTTGCACTCACTGGAGTTGGAATAGTAATTTTTACCCCTCCGCTATCCAGCACTTTCCCTACTGTTGCACTCACTGGAGTGGGAATAGTAATTTTTATTTCTCCGCTATCCAACACTTTCCCTACTGTTGCACTCATTGGAGTGGGAATAGTAATTTTTACCCTTCCGCTATCCAGCATTTTCCCTACTGTTGGACTCTTTGGAGTGGGAATAGTCATTTTTGCCCCTCCTCTATCCAACACTTTCCCTACTGTTGCACTCACTGGGGTTGGAATAGTAATTTGTACCCCTCCGCTATCCAGCACTTTCCCTACGGTTGCACTCACTGGAGTGGGAATAGTAATTTTTACCTCTCCGCTATCCAACACTTATCTTACTGTTGCACTCAGTGGAGTGGGAATAGTAATTTTTACCCCTCCACTATCCAACACTTTCCCTACTGTTGCTCTTACTGGAGTAAGAATAGTAGTTTTTACCCCATCCGCTATCCAACACTTTCCCTACTGTTGCACTAACTGGAGTGCGAATAGTAATTTTTACCCCTCCACTATCCAACACTTTCCCTACTGTTGCACTGTTTGAAGTGGGAATAGTAATTTTTACCCCTCCGCTATCCAACACTTTCCCTACTGTTGCTCTCACTGGACTGGGAATAGTAAATTTTACCCCTCCGCTATCCAACACTTTCCCTACTGTTGCACTCAATGGAGTTGGAATAGTAAATGTAATTATTTTGCTATCCAACACTTTTCCTACTGTTGCACTAATTGTATTGGGCAATTTAAGTTTAAATATTTTTTCATAGTTTAATTTTTTTATTTATTCTAGAATGTTTTTTTATATTTTAAATTATTTATATACATTTTTTTTTTATATAATTTTAAAGTTTTAAAATAGATTAAAGATAATACTTTATTAATTATTTTAAAGTAAATATATATATATATATGTATAAATTATTATGTTTGTGTGTTTATTTTTTAAATTAAGTTTATTAGTAATATTTTGTAAAAATGTATATTAAATTTAATTTATTTTGTTAAAATTAATATTTAATATATTGAGTATATATTATTTTATTTTATATATATATTTTAATCGATTTTTTTACATCTATATTTTTTACATCAATATTTTTGATTCGATATTTTTGTACTTACCTGTGTAGGTATGGGACTCGATATTTTTGCAGTCTATATTTTGAACATCGATATTTTTAACATCGATATTCTATCAGTGAACCATCCGTAATTGGGACATTAAGCAACAAATAGCTGACACCACTCTACATTACGTTTAAGAAAATGAGGGCTTGGTAGTTAAGAAGGAGACATTATGGGAGGCCTACAAAATGGTAGTGCGTGGTCAATTCATCTTTGCGGTGACCTGGAGGACAGATTATCTTGAATAGAGCGAGAATATATAGTAACTCGACAAGAGGAAAATTGGCACAATATTGCACTAGCTAGGAAAGAGTATAGACAAAGCCTAGAGGAGGAACCTCTGGCCATGTTTATAGCTAAACAGCACAGACTTTATGAGCTGGGTAAAGAGCTGGGTAAACTGCTGGCATGTTTAGCTAACAGATACCACAGCCAAAGGTGGGTCAGTGAGGTAAAAAAAAGTCAAGAACAACCAGTGCAAACAGCCACGGATACAAAATGTTTTGCTTCATACCTAGAACAACTATAC
>CAWUFW010029411.1:0-19147 GCA_963921515.1 Calotriton arnoldi | reverse complement strand
TTGAGAGAACATTAAGAGGTCGATTCCGATTCGGGCCGGAAAAAGCACCGACCGACTCGGAGCCGGAAAAATTACCGACCGACACGTACCAGTGGCGCCCGACACGCCAAGTACGATGCAAGCCGCGATAAATCCGACCGACACGTCAGGAAACCAAGCCGACCGACCGAGCCGCTCGGAAAATAGCAATCCGGCCGGAAAAACACGCGAATCCAACCGACCGACACGCACCCGGAACAAATCCGACCGAATCGTACCCGCCAACTCCAACCCGCAAAGTACGATGCAAGGCGCGAAAAACACGACCGAGTCGGACGGAGGACAAGCCGTACGACCGACACGCATACAAAACCGAGCCGAAGCAACACAATACACCGCGACCGACGCGTACGCAGCATACAAAACTGCACAAACACAGCGTGAACGAAACGGAAAACACCGTACGAGACCAATGCAGGGTCCGACTCGGTCACAAGAATGTTTCCAACATACACAAACAGCACAAAGGAAAAATCAACCAAAAAAGGCCAAACAAGCAATTACCAAGCCAATAAATACTGGGGGGTGGGGACAGAGAACAAAGACACACCCACAACTCCACCTATATAAAGGACACAAATCACTACCATGAGCCTTTGCAAATGCCATTCCACTGCCAGCACCCAAGAGAAAGCAACCACACACCCACAGCTCATCCCTCACACAAGCCACACACCAGCAGCACACCAACAAATACCTACCTCACATACACCCAGCACAACACACACCCACACACCCTCACCTGCACACCAACACACACATCACCCACCATCACCACCCATCACCATGCCCCCCAAGAAGAATCACAAGTTCCTAGATTGTGAATTGGAAGTCCTGGTAGACGAGATCCTCAGGGTAGAGCCACAGCTGTTTGGCACATTGGTCCAACAGACCCCCATGTCACAGAAAACCAAGATGTGGGAGAGGATCATCAACAGGGTGAACGCTCCAATCACCATGTCGGCGCACAAAGACCGACATCCAGAACAGGTGGTATGACGTGCGCAGGAGGGTACGGAAACTGCTGAAGCAAGACTACATCAACAGCCAACACACCGGCAGTGGCCCTCCTGCCAAGCCAATATACCTCAGGCCCTGGGAGGAGAAGGTGCGGGCCATCCTACCGCCAGTGAGCATATATGGACTAGAGGACATCCCAGAGCCTGGTGAGTACACAACAAATGTACACAATATACTGCCACAAAACACACACATCACTGTCAAGGGGAGAGTCAAACCATGCACTCATAGCAATTACACAGCAACTAGAACAGAATCATCCCAAAATGTGTATGTCAGTCAGATAAACACAACACATGCCATCAAAAAAGTCACATCCAACTGTGCCAACACATGTACAAACACAGCCACAACTACAGCTAGGCAGTGGCACAAATAGAACTAACACACACATCCACACATGTAGCCACCACAACAACACCAACACACAGTGAAGACCACTCAAAGGAAGGAATTCTGTGTATGCTGGCCAAGTCAGTGTAGCCAATAGCATCATGGGAGTCGCAGTCACACATATTGCCCCCCCACAACTGTCCCATCAACACCACCATGAACCATGCGCACATCACAGGGAGTGGAGAAGGACTCACAAGATGGCTGACACTGGCTACTGCTGTGAGGAGCACAAGGCCCTGCTGGCAACTGTGCACCAACAAACAGCAGGACACCACTGACTGACATCCTGAGAGACAACTTCCACTCCCTGCAATGCAAGCACAGTCCATGGTGGGATATCTGGCTGGCTGGGTGGGAAGGGGGACTTGCAGCACTGACCATAGTCACCAGCACCTCCCTCACACCCCCCCCCAACACAAACTCCACAGTACCCACCTGGTAGAATGCAATGCCCTCCATCCTAACACAAGATCCCACAAAGCACCACCACCCTGGGTTATGTTGTGTAAAGCACAGGGACACTCTTGGGACTCTTAGCCAAACAACTGCCAGGACAACACTCCCAGCCATCCTGTCAGCACAGCCAGCCCACCCCACAGGGAAGCAGAGTCAAAAGGAAGGAAGCATGGGCATGCTGGGAAGGGGGTGGAGGCAATAGCATGATGGGAGTCGTAGTCACAGACATTGCTCAGCCTCACAACTGGCCCATCAACACCACCCTGAACCATGCTCACATCACAGGGAGTGGAGAAGGACTCACAAGATGGCTGACACTGGCTACTGCTGTGGGGAGCACAAGGCCCTGCTGCCAACTGTGCACCAACAAACAGCAGGACACCACTGACTGACATCCTGAGACACAACTTACACTCCCTGCAATGCAAGCACGTTCCATGGTGGGATATCTGGCTGGCTGGGTGGGAAGGGGGACTTGCAGCACTGACCATAGTCACCAGCACCTCCCCTCACACCCCCCAACACAAACTCCACAGTACCCACCTGGTAGAATGCAATGCCCTCCATCCTAACACAAGATCCCACAAAGCACCACCACCCTGGGTTATGTTGTGTGAAGCACAGGGACACTCTTGGGACTCTTAGCCAAACAACTGCCAGGACAACACTCCCAGCCATCCTGTCAGCACAGCCAGCCCACCCCACAGGGAAGCAGAGTCAAAAGGAAGGAAGCATGGGCATGCTGGGAAGGGGGTGGAGGCAATAGCATGATGGGAGTGGTAGTCACAGATATTGCTCAGCCTCACAACTGGCCCATCAACACCACCCTGAACCATGCTCACATCACAGGGAGTGGAGAAGGACACACAAGATGGCTGACACTGGCTACTGCTGTGGGGAGCACAAGGGCATGCTGGGAACTGCACACCAACCAACAGCAGGACACCACTGTCAGCCATCTTGCCATTGCCCTCACACCCACACACACTGAACTCCCCACAAAAGCAAGTAAGTATGGGAATGCTGGGAAGTGGGGTGGAGGCAATAGCATGATGGGAGTCACAGTCACAGACATAGCTCACCCCCACAACTGTCCCATCAACACCACCCTGAACCATGCTCACATCACAGGGAGTGGAGAAGGACTCACAAGATGGCTGACACTGGCTACTGCTGTGGGAGCACAAGGCCCTGCTGCCAACTGTGCACCAACAAACAGCAGGACACCACTGACTGACATCCTGAGAGACAACTTACACTCCCTGCAATGCAAGCACGTTCCATGGTGGGATATCTGGCTGGCTGGGTGGGAAGGGGGACTTGCAGCACTGACCATAGTCACCAGCACCTCCCCTCACACCCCCCCCAACACAAACTCCACAGTACCCACCTGGTAGAATGCAATGCCCTCCATCCTAACACAAGATCCCACAAAGCACCACCACCCTGGGTTATGTTGTGTGAAGCACAGGGACACTCTTGGGACTCTTAGCCAAACAACTGCCAGGACAACACTCCCAGCCATCCTGTCAGCACAGCCAGCCCACCCCACAGGGAAGCAGAGTCAAAAGGAAGGAAGCATGGGCATGCTGGGAAGGGGGTGGAGGCAATAGCATGATGGGAGTCGTAGTCACAGACATTGCTCAGCCTCACAACTGGCCCATCAACACCACCCTGAACCATGCTCACATCACAGGGAGTGGAGAAGGACTCACAAGATGGCTGACACTGGCTACTGCTGTGGGGAGCACAAGGCCCTGCTGCCAACTGTGCACCAACAAACAGCAGGACACCACTGACTGACATCCTGAGAGACAACTTACACTCCCTGCAATGCAAGCACGTTCCATGGTGGGATATCTGGCTGGCTGGGTGGGAAGGGGGACTTGCAGCACTGACCATAGTCACCAGCACCTCCCCTCACACCCCCCCAACACAAACTCCACAGTACCCACCTGGTAGAATGCAATGCCCTCCATCCTAACACAAGATCCCACAAAGCACCACCACCCTGGGTTATGTTGTGTGAAGCACAGGGACACTCTTGGGACTCTTAGCCAAACAACTGCCAGGACAACACTCCCAGCCATCCTGTCAGCACAGCCAGCCCACCCCACAGGGAAGCAGAGTCAAAGGAAGGAAGCATGGGCATGCTGGGAAGGGGGTGGAGGCAATAGCATGATGGGAGTCGTAGTCACAGACATTGCTCAGCCTCACAACTGGCCCATCAACACCACCCTGAACCATGCTCACATCACAGGGAGTGGAGAAGGACTCACAAGATGGCTGACACTGGCTACTGCTGTGGGGAGCACAAGGCCCTGCTGGCAACTGTGCACCAACAAACAGCAGGACACCACTGACTGACATCCTGAGAGACAACTTACACTCCCTGCAATGCAAGCACGTTCCATGGTGGGATAACTGACTGGGTGGGTGGGTGGGTGGGAAGGAGGTCTGGCTGTCAACCAAACACAATCAATGCAGACCATGTTCACACCCCAGAGAATACATAGAAATGCCCAAATAATGCAGGACAATGTGCCACACCAATATCAACCCCTGACTGTGACGACTTAGGACAATACAATGTACAGGCCCGCACCCCGAGGCACAGTCACAACTGTCAGGTGTGTCAACCACTGATGCCTGCAGAAACATGACATACATTGTTTGTGTCTCCCAAAAACAGGTGATGATAGGGACACAGCAGCAGACGCTGAGGAGTCCCAGTCCCAGGCTCAAGAGGATGCCGAGCTCACTGGCGTCGTGACAGCCTCTGTCCTCCTCGGACGATGAAGAACAACCTGGCACATCCGGTGCAAGTCAACATGCTGCACCAGCAGGACCACCAGCTGCAGCACCAGCAGGTCCACCAGCTGCACCCCCTGCACCCACCCCTCCAACGACTGTCACCACGAATACCATCCCTGCCGACATGGACAGAATAAGGAACAACACCAGCGCAGTGACCCTGGACCAACCTGGGGCCATGGACACCACCACCACCACCAACCCCCAAGGTGGACCAGGGTTATCTGTGCGTGCAACTGCACACACTGCACATGTCAGCAGGGGTGGTGGGAGGGGTGGGAGACAGAGGTCGCTGCTTGCAGACGTTGCTGGTGTGCATGAAGACCCACAACTGGTACGCATAGCTGATGCGTACCAGTCCAGCACCGGAGAGCTCAGCCAGGTAGTGGGGCTCCTCAGAGACATCAAACAGCAGCAGGCTGCCCATCATGCCCGCTTGGACTCCCACATGTCCCACGTGGAGTCACACATGTCACGTGTGGACTCCCACATGACCCGCGTGGAGTCCAAGTGGGATGTACTACATGAGATGACGGCGGTGCACAGGGACATTTTACAATGCCTCCGCCAGATGAACAGCAACCAGTCCACACCTCCCTGTGTGCCAACAACATCTGGTACCGAACAAACTGCAACTGCCACAGGGAGGGAGGAGGACTCTGGCGGAGAGTCCCCTGCACCGCAGCAGCCTGCACTTGAGGGCCCCCCCCAAGAAGAGGGGTCGTCCGAGGAGGGGAAAGTGAGAGGCTGATGGCCAAGCGCAACTCCCAGGAAGCCTGAACCTGTTCTGGATTTTCGCCTTTGTGCACAGACTGTTCACCCTGTTGATGGCAACACTACTCCCACACATTGCATGGGGAGTACAAGTTGGAACAATGTGTCAGACAACTGTGGCCCCGATACTGGGGATCCTGTCTACCTGGACTTTCTATTCATCTAGGAACTTGGGATTGCAAGATTCATGTACAGCACAATCCATCCTATGCACTATTATCACAGATGTATCACAATAAACACAATAATACACCATACTTGCCTCTGTCGTGATTCCAACGTGGGTGCTGTTATGGGGATGATGAACAGCAAAATTACACTGTGTATGCGAACTGCAACAGCAAGGTCAACACAGGCATGTGAGTACAGGCAACGTGACACATATGAGGGAGACACACCACCAGGGCTACACAACACATACACACCTAGGCCATCTGACTCATTGCCTACACTGATGTTGCCAGGGAAGACGGTGCAATGCACAGACACCACACCCATTCCCAGTTGTAGTCAAGTAGCCCACAGGTGCAGTAAGCAAATGGCAGTCAAATGTGTGACCACAGACAACGCACATCACTAAGTGAAGCACAGGTTTATTACACAGTAGCAACATGCCGTAACCACTACAGATGCAAGGTAACCCCACCTGGTAGCGGGCACACAGTCAACAACTGTAGACAGAAGGAAGTCCATGGGTGTGGCGCACATCACCTGTAGGGACACAACAGCTACCAGCCTGGATGTGCAATCACGTCGTCGGTGGACACAGTTGACCAAACGAATCTGAAAGTACCCTGTGAAGGACAGAAATGACACACAGTCAAAAGCAATGGAGTACAGGACAGAACAGCAAAACTCATGCACAATACATGTTACAAGATACCCACCCAGAACCAAGTTAGCATGTGAACACTGTTGGGGAGTACAGCCCACCTGTAAGCACACATCGCAACACACATCCAGTCAAGTAGCCCATGGACACACTCCAACAGCACCAGAGCACCACCCACACATCATGCCAACTCACATCATTGACATGACACCTCAGGATACTCACATTCAGCTAAAGAAGTTGGTGATGAGCTGTGTGCGGACATCACCATCACCATCATCATCATCATCGTCACTGGCATCGTGGTCCAGGCCAGGATCCTCCACAGGTGGCGGATGTTGGTCATCGTCATCCTGGATGAGAGGCAACTCCTTCCGCACTGCCAGGTTGTGGAGCATGCAGCAGACGATGATAATCTTGCACACTTTCGCAGGGGCATATGGGAGGGACCCTCCGGTCTTGTCCAGGCAGCGGAAGCGGCTCTTCAGGAGACCAAAGGTCCGCTCAATCACTCTCCTGGTCCGACCATGTGCCTCATTGTAGCGCATCTGGGCAGGTGTCACAGGGTTCCTGAGGGGTGTCAGCAACCACGGCATGTTGGGGTATCCCGAGTCACCTACGGACAGACAAGTGCACATCAGCTGACTTGGAAAAGTGGGCGGAATACTACAGATCAGATCACACACAATGGCACAAAGTCAGTACACACCGACAAGCCAGGCACGCTGGTTCTGCATCTGTGCCATCAACCTGGGGATGCGACTACTCCTCATCACAAAGGCATCGTGTGCTGAACCAGGGAAACGGGCACACACGTGTGTGATGGTCATGTCTGCAAGACACACCACCAGTGCATTGACCGAGTGGTAGTGCTTGCGGTTCCTGTAGGCCTGCTCCTGGGCCTGTGGTGGTACCAAAGCCACATGTGTCCCATCAATGGAGCCAATGACATGCGGCATCCTCCCCAGGGCATAAAAGTCACTCTTCACGTCAGTGAGTCGTCGCAGTCTAGGGAAATAGATGTACCGGTTCAGGAAGAGCAACATTGCCGCCAAGAAATCGCGGAGCACACGGCTGAACATGGTCTGTGACATCCCACCAGCAGACGCCACAGTATGTTGGAAGGTACCGGTGGCAAAGAAGTGTAGGGCTGCCATCACCTTCACCTTGGGGGTCAGCGCTGTAGGATACGGCCGGCCAGGCTGCAAATGTGGGGACAACTGCACTGCCAAATCCTCAATCAGCTGCCTGGTGAAGCGGTACCGTCGGATGCTGTCCCGTTCCACCATCGTTGCCAGGTCTGGGAATGGCCGATGGACAGCAGGAGCCCTGCAGTGCAGAGGAGAAGTAAGCAAGATCGTCAGTCACCCCACATATGCGGCATTGAACACACTCAAGATCCCAACATACATCATCATGAGGCACAACTACATGAAGTGTGCAGTACCGGAACGACATGTATGGTACATACATGGCCAACATCTGTCAACACGGTCCTACAGGTGGCATCAATTTGTCCCAGGTTGGCCCATTGGATATCATGATGCTGTGTCACAGTCACCCCCCCAGTGACATGTGAGGACAGATGTGCCCCAGGCACCACAGCTCAACGACAGGCACATTCCCAGGGACCCTGTAATGCCACATGGACACTGGCATCACCTGGAGTATCATGTGTACACCACAACAAAACAAACATGACCCCCACAGGTAGTGGCCACACTTGCCATGGCAGGAGAGCCATGGACGTCTGTGACACACACGCACAACATCAGAGTCCATGCACACACAACGTGGATGTGGAGACTGTCTCCCATTGTGCACATGAAATCAGAGACATTGTAAACACTACATGCACAAAGACTGTGGAGGGCCATCACTATTGTGCCACTGGGACACCCTGGCTCAAACATACCGTCCCACATGGGACTCACGGGGTATGTGACATGACATACACAAACACCACTGTGAAATGTGACCATGGCACATGCACAGATATGAACAGTTGCACATCACAGTGGTCACGTACACGTAACACCCAGGATCCTGTCCCCATTAACACGTGCACAGCCTGGGGGTGGCTGCCCACAGGTGACACCCACAGGACAACATGTACACCAACATACACACAATAGGAAATGCAGCCTTACATGCCTTATGATAAGGTTTGGACAGGCTGTCGTGATGTAGGTGTGCCCCTCACTCCCTGGGAGCTATCTGTGGCTGGCATATGTCCATCTGAGATAGGCATGCTGACATATGCCAGTCACATGTACAGTGATGCGTTGAACAGCAATGGACCGATCGGTGCCTCCGGCCGGCCCATTGCATTCAATGTGTGCGGGTACGCGTTGTACCCCTGTGCGCGTTGAACAGCAATGGACCGATCGGTGCCTCCGGCCGGCCCATTGCATTCAATGTGTGCGGTACGCGTTGTACCCCTGTGCGCGTTGAACAGCAATGGACCGATCGGTGCCTCCGGCCGGCCCATTGCATTCAATGTGTGCGGGTACGCGTTGTACCCCTGTGCGCGTTGAACAGCAATGGACCGATCGGTGCCTCCGGCCGGCCCATTGCTTTCAATGTGTGCGGGTACGCGTTGTACCCCTGTGCGCGTTGTACTGCAATGGACCGATCGGTGCCTCCGGCCGGCCCATTGCATTCAATGTGTGCGGTACGCCGTTGTACCCCTGTGCGCGTTGAACAGCAATGGACCGATCGGTGCCTCCGGCCGGCCCATTGCTTTCAATGTGTGCGGGCACGCGTTGTACCCCTGTGCGCGTTGTACTGCAATGGACCGATCGGTGCCTCCGGCCGGCCCATTGCATTCAATGTGTCGGGTACGCGTTGTACCCCTGTGCGCGTTGAACAGCAATGGACCGATCGGTGCCTCCGGCCGGCCCATTGCATTCAATGTGTGCGGGTACGCGTTGTACCCCTGTGCGCGTTGAACAGCAATGGACCGATCGGTGCCTCCGGCCGGCCCATTGCTTTCAATGTGTGCGGGTACGCGTTGTACCCCTGTGCGCGTTGTACCTCAATGGACCGATCGGTGCGCACCCATTGACAATGGGCTTGCCTGGCAACGGACGCGTTTTCGAATATTCGAACGAGTCGGTTGCTGGAAAATCAGTTGGTCACCCACAACAATGTTGCAAAATCATGTATGTCATGAAGTTGAAATTTTGAAGGATGCTGTGGGCGTGTTTTGGTGCTGCTATTCCATGGATTGGCCAGATTCAGAAGATGCAAACGACTTGGACCTATCACTTTGGACACAAGGGACAGTATCTGCCTCTCCAGCACATATATATTGCTGCATGTTCCCCTGAGAGCCCACTTGCCTGCACTACATGCTCCAGGACGACATCTGCCACTGCACTGCTGCTGTCTCTGCCCCTCTGGACCCTGCAATGGCACGTACTGTGGAGAGAGCCCCAGCCTTCAGCCTTGAAGAGAACCAGGCCCTGCTGGACAGCCTACTTCCACAGTACAGCAAGCTGTATGGGACACCAGGGGAGCAGGTGAGTGTTCTGTGCACTGCCTTTCTGAATGTGCATTTTGTCTGACTAGCAAGGCTGAGAGTCAGCACACCACTGGCTAGCAGGCTCACTGAGTAGTTGTCACCCCCCATAGTGTGTAGTGACTTGCACTGGACAGGTATGGTGCAGTGACAGTGCTTCTGAACAGGGTTTTACTCCCCATGAAATGATACCATGTAGTGACTTCTGGAAAACTGTCCATGGGCAGCCGTGCACTGCCTGGGTACACCATGTGCCCCTGTGATTGCGACATGTATATGCAACTGTGTCATGCACGGATATGTTGCATGTGTAGTAATGGCCTTATCACTTTGTCATCCTGACAGGCTTCTGCCCATCGGAAGCATGAGATCTGGAAGGACATCGTCCGGGCTGTCCGGTCCGTGGGGGTCTACAAGCGCCGGATCCGCAACTGCCAAAAGAGGTGGCAGGACCTTCGGGGCTGGACCCGGAGGATTGCACGGGTCCAGCTGAAGCTGTCGCCTCCTCGCAGGAGGGGCGGAACACGGACCCTGACCCCCACATGCTCAGGATCCTGGCGGTGGTCTTTCCAGACCTGGATGGGCAGCTGAAGGCCAGAGAGCAGCAAGGAGGGGGTGAGTCAAAGACTGCACTGTGTACTCTGTCTAACATGCTATGTGCCCTCCTCGGGCCAGGTTGAACTGCCACAGTACAGCAGTCATGTTGTCCAGGAGCCATGTCCCTCTATTGTGCACTGCCCACTCCTCATCTGATACCCAGGTGTGGCCCTTACATGCAGGGAATTCTGTCACTTAGGACTGTGTCCTTGCAGTTTGCTTGACTCAAGGTGGGAGACAGCATCTGTTTCCCTGACTCTGTGGTGGGCATCATGGGTGGGTCCATTGCTTACACAATGCCTGTATTCTGACATGTATTCAGCGTGTTACTTTGATCTGTGGTCCAATTGCTGAGCTGATCCACCACATGTGGCTGGGGTACCTGGCACACACCCATGCTGCGGGTGGGAACAATGTTCGGGCCCCAGGAGTATGTATATGACGTGTGTCACACATACTTAGCCAGCTGCCTACAGTCCAGGGCTCATCCCTCATTCATGTGGGGCTGGACAGTCATGCCTACTCCAGGCCATACAATACACTCTGTACTCCCACTCCCGTGTATCAGAGGACACATTGTGCACAGTGATTTGACCCTTCAGGTGTCTGCCTCTGTGTCAGTGTGCTGTGGATTAGTCGCCAGGACTGCTGTGGAGTTTCTTGGTAGGGGCTCAGCATGCCACTGGAGATGTGACCATAGGAGACGATACTTGTGTGACACATAGGTGTCTGATCAGCTGCCCATGCAGACTGGGGCATGTAAATGTGAAGTTCAGGCAGCTGTTCCCCATGCACAGCAGAGTGTGAGGGGCTCAGGTTCAGAGGGTAGTGTCACAGGTCTCCCATATGTCCAATAGGTATGACCTGGACAGATGAGGGTTAAGAGGATGTGTTGTGGGGGGGATGTACATGTGCACTTGTGCAGCTCCAGGACTTGCATTCCCCATGACCTACTATTGTGACACAGTGCAGAGTGTTGTTGTCTGGCTGCAAAGTCATACATCACTGAGACAGTGATGTATGACTTTGCAGTCATGCCTCCGCCATGGCATGTGTCTACTGATTGGTGATCCTGCAGGGGAGTGACATGTGCTACATGCACACCATAGTGGCGCTGGCTATCAGGACATGGGTGCATCATGGTGTCTGTCGCTGGTATGCATCACATGCATTTCCTATTTGACTCTGGGCATCCCTTACATCCGTAAACCTGTACTGACTCAGTGGCAAGAGCTGTGATGTGTCCACACCGTGTCCTCTGCACTGTCCAACTACTGTGTACTTGGTGCATGTGTCAACACTGGGGTGTTGCAATCCAACAGACACCAGACAGATGGGTGCAAGGCCATGTGGGATGTGAGTGCCATGCTTGGCATCAGACTGACAATTGACTTCTCCTGTTCAATTAGGGCACTTTTAGCAATGTACAACTAATGATGCCAGGGCTTGCTCTGTAATGTGCTGTGCTCACAGTGGTGTGTGCGTTTGGTGCAGGTGACTGATGTCTGTCTGTTTCCCCATTGTTTGCAGATACATCCACGGCCACGGAAGGGGACAGCTCCACGGACCAGGAGGAGCCGGAGAGCCAGACTGGGTCAGCAGCCGAGGAGTGGTCGGAGGGACCCAGTGGCACGGAGGGCGAGGGGAGCCACACCGAGGAGTCCTCAGCAGCATCCACCTCAGCTGAGGACCAGAGCAACTCGGAGGATGACTCCCTTGTGGAGGCGGGTGTCAGCAGCCACCACACCCCAGCTAGTGTTGCTGTCCCCGCCACCACCAGCACCACCACCGCCCTCCCATCGGCTCCCATTCCCCAGGTCCGTGGAGGCTCCCATGTCCGGGAGCGTGTCTCCTTTGGGCCAGGCACCGCACCCCCTGCCCCTGTGTCCCCTGCTGCCCTGAGTGAGGAGTCTGTGTACCTCCTTCGCCAGCTCCATGTAGGGCAGACCGCCATGCTGAGTGTCCTCCATGCGCACACCGCGCTGTTGACTCAGCTGGTGTCGTTCATGGAGGGCATCTCATCGGGCATGTCTGACCCACAGAGGGGCAATAGGTCCATGGACTCCTCCCTGACGGCAGCAGTGTCCCTCCTCAAACGGTCCCTCACCCCTCCTGCCTCTGCTCCATCCACACTCCCCAGCACCTTACCCATCCCAGGCACACACACACCGGCACAGGCACACACCAGCACACACACATCCAGCACACTGACACACACGCCAATGACAAAACGCACACGCACGCACATTCAGGGGACTGAAGCCAGACTCACAGGGGATGGGGCCCTGGAACACACACACGCATCCACATGCACTGCGCAGTCCTCAGTTCCCTCTCCCTCCAAAGCACCCTCCCTTGCCTCACCTGCAACCCCAAAGTCCCAGCAGCTCTTCCTCTGTGACCTCGGCCTCTTCCCCACCGATGAAGCTGCTCCAGCATCCCGGGGGAAGAGGAAGCCCACCCACACGGAGCAGAGTGCCCCTCGCCCCCGGACACCCTCCCCCAGGCGCAGACGGACTGAGGCCCCCACCCGCAAGTCCCCCCGGAGTGCTAAGAGCAAGACCCCGCCACCGCCCTGCAGCTCAGGCACAAGGTCTCCGTCCTCCATCCCTCAGGCCCCCACTGCACAGGTGCCCCCACCACACCCTGCCCCAGGTTCCCCCACCCACAGATATACCATCCCCAAGATGCTCCGGCCTTCTCCCCTGCCACTTGCTCTCCCAGCACCACACCCCCCGCTGCGCTTGTCTGTGCCACTGATGTGGTGAGGGTGTCCTCCCCCTCTGTCCAACCCACCTTGCCTGTTCCCCATTCTCCTCCCCTGGAGGTAGGCACTGCAGTGGAGTCCACTACCGCCCTGTCTGACTTGGGCACTGCAGTGGCGGACCTGTCCACCCCATCTGCAGGGTCCACTGCAGTTGTGCCGGCACCCACGACATCTGTGTCATGCCCCCAGTTGTGCCGGCACACACCATGTCAGACACCTCCACTGCAGTTGTCAGTGGCTCTCCAGCACCCACCACCCCTTCCCTGACTCCCCCTGGTGAGCCCTGATCCTGTCCCTGCGGTGCCTGGCCTGCCCCCGGTTGCCCCTCCTAGTGGATTGTCCCTGGTATTGTGCAGGCATGCGTAGGGTGACATCTGCCAGTGTCACCCTGTTTGAACTTTGACAATGGACTGGCCATTGGCCTTTGCTCTAATTTCTTCTGGACGTCGTTATCAAACAACACATATGCTGAATAAAGCAACTTTCTTTTCTCTAGTGCTCATGCTTCAGATGTACATGTTGTTGGTGCAGCTAACCATGCCCTTGCTGCAGTGATGGTGATATCTGGTCTCATGATTATGAAGTGTTACTGTGCAGGAACCCATGTGGTCCAGGGGGAATGTGTCCTATCATGTGGTGTATCCATGTCATCAATAGCAGCATCTGAGGGTGTCATGTGTTCAGTATTTGGCAATGGGTTTCCTACTTACATTGGCAATTTCATATCTGTGGCTTCCACCCCTGCACATCTGTTGTGCCTGCCATCGTTGCATTTGTCTACTTCCCTGACCGTGTTGCCATCTCCAGTGGACATGCAGGTTTGGGCATCAATGGGGAGGGACTCATCCGTGTAGTCAGTGCAACATTGCTATACAAGTGTGTTGGATCTGTGCTGATGATTCCGTTGGCACATCCATGACCAGGCTGATGTGATGGGAGCCCTCATTTGGTGCTAATTGTTGATTGTGTGACCAAGTGCTCAGCTGACATGATGGGGCCCTACTGAGGCAACATATGGCACAGCTTTCCTCACACAGGAGTGGAGTCCCCTCATGGCAGTGTGTACACGTGTGACATTGCCTGCGCCCAAGGTGTGTGTTGTATGTGCATGTCTGTGTGTTCACTTCCATTCATCTGCGCATGCTGTGATCCCTAGTGTTGTACCTGTTTGTGATGCTTGCTGACTTGAGCTATGTTCCCCCAAAGTCTTCTCCCTGTGTTCTCTGTGATGTGGGTGCATGGCACATTACTGGTCATCAGGGTGTCACCCATAGGTGTGTTTGCTGTCAGGGCAGAGTTTGTGTGCAGACGCAGATGGGTCACAGTCAGGTTTCCCTTTGGCACTTGTTGTTTGCCCCTGTCATGTGATTTCCAGTTTGTGTTATCTTTCAGTGATTGTGACACGTTGTGTGTGTGACTGCTGGCACTCCTTAGGGTCCGGGCTGCAATGTTGGTTGTTGTCTATGTGTGTTCTTTGTGGGTGACCTTGGCTTCTTCATTGGTGTGTGACTGTGGCTGGGATCCCATTGGTCGGTGTGGTATTGCCGTCATGTCCATGTACAGCGTAGTGTGCAGTGTGTCAGACATTCAGGAGTCTTGTTGAGTGTCCATGTGTGATGTGTTTCTACACCTTGGTTCCCACCCACCACCCTGGAATAGTCATGGGTGCATGTGCAATGTCACCAGTGCATGTGTACTTCACTGCTGCACATTGTTGGAGGTCGAGGGGTGTGGTCTTGAGTGTGTGCAGATGAGAGTTGTTGCCCGGCTAGTCCCCTGCCTCCATGTTGGCCTTGGCTTACTGGCCATGCTGATTGATTTGTGCTTGTGTAGGTGTGATGGTAGTTAGTTGCTCAGGACACCTGACTGTGGTTCACAGTGTGATCGACATTTAGCTTTGTCATCACAGTGGTATTTTTATTCAGCCCAGGGTCACCACATTGTGGGGGCCCTGGGGGTGGTGCTGTGGTGTGTCTGTGACTTGCTGTGTCAGTTGTTGTTCCTACGTGCCTGTGTGACATGTGTGTGTTGTGCTCCCTCTCACCTGTCAATGCCTGCTTGCCTACATAGGGGATTTGGATCCATGAGTTACCTTAGTGTGGCAGTGTATGCACATCTGTATGATTGGTATTCAGCTCTCCTCATGTGTTGTGTTGTTGCCTGTGGACACTGGCACCCCCACCCCTCACCTGCTGTGTATGATGACAGTGTTGGTCTGCCTGTTTGTGTTTGTGCATCTGCACCACTGCATTGGCATATCTTGGGTGTGCCATTGGCTGTATGTTGTTTGGTGTGTTTCCCCTGCTGTCCCTGGGACTCCTAGGTCATCGGTCAGCACAGTGATCATGGTTTGTGTGTCCCATTGCTGCCATGGTATGGTATCTGTTCACCTCACATCTGCTGTCTCCACAGGGTATCTGCATTTGTGTGCCCATTGGTGCAAATATGTGGTTCTGCATTCTGATGGTCACTTCTGTCATTGTGTCATTGATGACTGTTGACGGTCTCAGCCCCCATGGGTGTTGTTTGTCTGCACATGGCCAAAGGAATGTTTCATTTGCACTGCAGTATTTGGCTCCCCCAATTTATGTTGCAATGGGACACATACACTACTTTGCCACAGATGAGTTTTTGGTTCTGTGACCAGGAATGATCCATGCAGTTTGGCAGTTGCAGCTCTTTCTTTGTCAACAATTACCTTTTGGTCACTGTGATGATGAGGGTTTAGACCCCATTGCCACAATGGTCAAAATGTGCTTCAGCTATGGACCCCACACTTGCCTTTTGGTCACTGTGATGATGGGGGTTTAGACCCCATTGCCACAATGGTCAAAATGTGCTTCAGCTATGGACCCCACACTTGCCTTTTGGTCACTGTGATGATGGGGGTTTAGACCCCATTGCCACAATGGTCAAAATGTGCTTCAGCTATGGACCCCACACTTGCCTTTTGGTCACTGTGATGATGGGGTTTAGACCCCATTGCCACAATGGTCAAAATGTGCTTCAGCTATGGACCCCACACTTACCTTTTGGTCACTGTGATGATGGGGTTTAGACCCCATTGCCACAATGGTCAAAATGTGCTTCAGCTATGGACCCCACACTTGCCTTTTGGTCACTGTGATGATGGGGGTTTAGACCCCATTGCCACAATGGTCAAAATGTGCTTCAGCTATGGACCCCACACTTGCCTTTTGGTCACTGTGATGATGGGGGTTTAGACCCCATTGCCACAATGGTCAAAATGTGCTTCAGCTATGGACCCCACACTTGCCTTTTGGTCACTGTGATGATGGGGTTTTAGACCCCATTGCCACAATGGTCAAAATGTGCTTCAGCTATGGACCCCACACTTACCTTTTGGTCACTGTGATGATGGGGGTTTAGACCCCATTGCCACAATGGTCAAAATGTGCTTCAGCTATGGACCCCACACTTGCCTTTTGGTCACTGTGATGATGGGGTTTAGACCCCATTGCCACAATGGTCAAAATGTGCTTCAGCTATGGACCCCACACTTGCCTTTTGGTCACTGTGATGATGGGGGTTTAGACCCCATTGCCACAATGGTCAAAATGTGCTTCAGCTATGGACCCCACACTTGCCTTTTGGTCACTGTGATGATGGGGGTTTAGGCCCCATTGCCACAATGGTCATGGGCTGCTTGCATTGTGGGTGCCACACACATATATGTGTGGCACATGTGCTAGGGGGTCACATTGTATGTTCAAAGTCATGTTCGGTGTTGTAGGCATTTGACACAGCCTGCTCACACGCTTGTCATGGTGGTGGGGGATGTCTTAATCTTGCATTCCCTAGGTTGTGGTGTGCTTGTTGTGTCATGCATTGTCCATCCTATGAGTGGGGGTGGTAGTAGTGGTAGGCATCCAGCCCCCTGGCTAAGGGTGGTAGTAGTGGTAGGCTTCCTGCCCCCTGGCTAAGGGTGGTAGTAGTGGTGGGCATCCTGCCCCCTGGGTGAGGGTGGTAGTAGTGGTAGGTATCCTGGCCCCCCTGGCTAAGGGTGGTAGTAGTGGTAGGCATCCAGCCCCCCTGGCTAAGGGTGGTAGTAGTGGTGGGCATCCTGCCCCCTCTGGGTGAGGGTGGTAGTAGTGGTAGGCTTCCTGCCCCCCCTGGGTGAGGGTGTTAGTAGTGGTAGGCATCCTGCCCCCTGGCTAAGGGTGGTAGTAGTGGTGGGCATCCTGCCCCCCCTGGTTGAGGGTGGTAGTAGTGGTAGGCATCCAGCCCCCCTGGCTAAGGGTGGTAGTAGTGGTGGGCATCCTGCCCTCCCTGGGTGAGGGTGGTAGTAGTGGTGGGCATCCTGCCCCCTGGCTAAGGGTGGTAGTAGTGGTGGGCATCCTGCCCCCCTGGGTGAGGGTGGTAGTAGTGGTAGGCATCCAGCCCCCCTGGCTAAGGGTGGTAGTAGTGGTGGGCATCCTGCCCCCCTGGGTGAGGGTGGTAGTAGTGGTGGGCATCCTGCCCCCTGGCTAAGGGTGGTAGTAGTGGTGGGCATCCTGCCCCCCTGGGTGAGGGTGGTAGTAGTGGTAGGCATCCTGCCCCCGTGGGTGAGGGTGGTAGTAGTGGTAGGCATCCTGCCCCCTGGCTAAGGGTGGTAGTAGTTGTGGGCATCCTGCCCCCTGGGTGAGGGTGGTAGTAGTGGTGGGCATCCTGCCCCCCTGGGTGAGGGTGGTAGTAGTGGTGGGCATCTTGCCCCCTGGCTAAGGGTGGTAGTAGTGGTGGGCATCCTGCCCCCCTGGGTGAGGGTGGTAGTAGTGGTGGGCATCCTGCCCCCTGGGTGAGGGTGGTAGTAGTGGTAGGGCATCCTGCCCCCTGGCTAAGGGTGGTAGTAGTGGTGGGCATCCTGCCCCCTGGCTAAGGGTGGTAGTAGTGGTAGGCATCCTGCCCCCCCTGGCTAAGTGGTAGTAGTGGTAGGCATCCTGCCCCCCTGGCTAAGGGTGGTAGTAGTGGTAGGCTTCCTGCCCCCTGGCTAAGGGTGGTAGTAGTGGTGGGCATCCTGCCCCCCTGGGTGAGGGTGGTAGTAGTGGTGGGCATCCTGCCCCCTGGCTAAGGGTGGTAGTAGTGGTGGGCATCCTGCCCCCCTGTGTGAGGGTGGTAGTAGTGGTAGGCATCCAGCCCCCTGGCTAAGGGTGGTAGTAGTGGTAGGCATCCAGCCCCCCTGGGTTGGGGTGGTGGCGCGCATTCAGGCCCCTGTGTGCATATGTGGCATTGGTGATGGGCATCCCGCCCCTATGGTGCTGCTGTTGCTGGTGTAAGTATATTCAGATTCCCAGTGTATGTGTGTGATGTGTCGTGTACGTGTTGTATGTGTTTTGTGGTTGGTGTCTGACTTACCTTCTGCGCCGTACGCGTCCGTGCCTGTTCCGGTAGTAGATGTAGAATATTGGTATGATCGGGACGAAGGGATTCATGGTTGGTTCGTGTCGTTCGTCCTTCTCGTTGCTTCGCGTCGTCCTCGTCGCTTGGCTTCGTCCTCGTCGCTTGGCTTCGTCCTCGTCGCTTCGCTTCGTCCTCGTCGCTTCGCGTCGTCCTCGTCGGTGCTGTGTTCGTCTCGTAGCCGTGGATCGTGTTGTGGCGCGATTCGGAGCTTATGTGCGCCTCTCCCGGATGCTTTGACGTGCCGTGCGTAGCGACGGGTTCGGCGCGTACGGAAAGCGCATCGTACTTGTCCGGCCGGACGGGGCTGCATTTTCCCTTCCGTGCGACTCGATTCGGCGTTTCCGGATTCGCCTCGGTCGGAGAACAGGACCTGGTTTGGGTGAGTACGGCTCGGCCGGAATTTTTGCTGTTGTGCGCATCGTACTTGCTCGTTCGGTGTGCTGTACGGATCGGTCGGGAAACTGGCTTTCGCATGGCTTTTTTCCCGACCGAATAGTATTGGGTGCGCCTCCGACCGAGATCGGAATCGGCC
>CAWUFW010029410.1:0-19148 GCA_963921515.1 Calotriton arnoldi | reverse complement strand
TTCCGATCTCGGTCGGAGGCGCACCCAATACCATTCGGTCGGGAAAAAGCCATGCGAAAGCCTGTTTCCCGACCGATCCGTACAGCACACCGAACGAGCAAGTACGATGCGCACAACAGCAAAAATTCCCGGCCGAGCCGTACTCACCCAAACCAGGTCCTGTTCTCCGACCGAGGCGAATCCGGAAACGCCGAATCGAGTCGCACGTAAGGGAAAATGCAGCCCCGTCCGGCCGGACAAGTACGATGCGCTTCCCGTACGCGCCGAACCCGTCGCTACGCACGGCACGTCAAAGCATCCGGGAGAGGCGCACATAAGCTCCGAATCGCGCCACAACACGATCCACGGCTACGAGACGAACACGGCACCGACGAGGACGACGCGAAGCGACGAGGACGAAGCGAAGCGACGAGGACGACGCGAAGCAACGAGAAGGACGAACGACACGAACCAACCATGAATCCCTTCGTCCCGATCATACCAATATTCTACATCTACTACCGGAACAGGCACGGACGCGTACGGCGCAGAAGGTAAGTCAGACACCAACCACAAAACACATACAACACGTACACGACACATCACACACATACACTGGGAATCTGAATATACTTACACCAGCAACAGCAGCACCATAGGGGCGGGATGCCCATCACCAATGCCACATATGCACACAGGGGCCTGAATGCGCGCCACCACCCCAACCCAGGGGGGGCTGGATGCCTACCACTACTACCACCCTGACCCAGGGGGGGCAGGATGCCTACCACTACTACCACCCTTAGCCAGGGGGGCAGGATGCCTACCACTACTACCACCCTTAGCCAGGGGGGCAGGATGCCCACCACCACTACCACCCTCACCCAGGGGGGGCAGGATGCCTACCACTACTACCACCCTCACCCAGGGGGGGCAGGATGCCTACCACTACTACCACCCTTAGCCAGGGGGCAGGATGCCCACCACTACTACCACCCTCACCCAGGGGGGCAGGATGCCTACCACTACTACCACCCTTAGCCAGGGGGCAGGATGCCTACCACTACTACCACCCTTAGCCAGGGGGCAGGATGCCCACCACCACTACCACCCTTAGCCAGGGGGGCAGGATGCCCACCACTACTACCACCCTCACCCAGGGGGGCAGGATGCCTACCACTACCACCACCCTTAGCCAGGGGGGCAGGATGCCTACCACTACTACCACCCTTAGCCAGGGGGCAGGATGCCCACCACCACTACCACCCTTAGGCAGGGGGGCAGGATGCCCACCACTACTACCACCCTCACCCAGGGGGGCAGGATGCCTACCACTACTACCACCCTTAGCCAGGGGGCAGGATGCCCACCACTACTACCACCCTCACCCAGGGGGGCAGGATGCCTACCACTACTACCACCCTTAGCCAGGGGGCAGGATGCCTACCACTACTACCACCCTCAGCCAGGGGGGCAGGATGCCCACCACTACTACCACCCTTAGCCAGGGGGCAGGATGCCCACCACTACTACCACCCTCACCCAGGGGGGCAGGATGCCTACCACTACCACCACCCTTAGCCAGGGGGGCAGGATGCCTACCACTACTACCACCCTTAGCCAGGGGGCAGGATGCCTACCACTACTACCACCCTTAGCCAGGGGGCAGGATGCCCACCACCACTACCACCCTTAGGCAGGGGGCAGGATGCCCACCACTACTACCACCCTCACCCAGGGGGGCAGGATGCCTACCACTACTACCACCCTCACCCAGGGGGGCAGGATGCCTACCACTACTACCACCCTTAGCCAGGGGGCAGGATGCCCACCACTACTACCACCCTCACCCAGGGGGGCAGGATGCCTACCACTACTACCACCCTTAGCCAGGGGGCAGGATGCCCTACCACTACTACCACCCTTAGCCAGGGGGCAGGATGCCCACCACTACTACCACCCTCACCCAGGGGGGCAGGATGCCTACCACTACTACCACCCTTAGCCAGGGGGGCAGGATGCCTACCACTACTACCACCCTTAGCCAGGGGGGCAGGATGCCCACCACTACTACCACCCTTAGCCAGGGGGGGCAGGATGCCCACCACTACTACCACCCTCACCCAGGGGGGGCAGGATGCCTACCACTACTACCACCCTTAGCCAGGGGGGCAGGATGCCCACCACTACTACCACCCTCACCCAGGGGGGGCAGGATGCCTACCACTACTACCACCCTTAGCCAGGGGGCAGGATGCCTACCACTACTACCACCCTTAGCCAGGGGGGCAGGATGCCTACCACTACTACCACCCTTAGCCAGGGGGCAGGATGCCCACCACTACTACCACCCTCACCCAGGGGGGCAGGATGCCTACCACTACTACCACCCTTAGCCAGGGGGGCAGGATGCCTACCACTACTACCACCCTTAGCCAGGGGGCAGGATGCCCACCACTACTACCACCCTTAGCCAGGGGGCAGGATGCCCACCACCACTACCACCCTTAGGCAGGGGGGCAGGATGCCCACCACTACTACCACCCTCACCCAGGGGGGCAGGATGCCTACCACTACTACCACCCTTAGCCAGGGGGGCAGGATGCCTACCACTACTACCACCCTCACCCAGGGGGGCAGGATGCCTACCACTACTACCACCCTTAGCCAGGGGGCAGGATGCCCACCACTACTACCACCCTCACCCAGGGGGCAGGATGCCTACCACTACTACCACCCTTAGCCAGGGGGCAGGATGCCCACCACTACTACCACCCTTAGCCAGGGGGCAGGATGCCTACCACTACTACCACCCTTAGCCAGGGGGGCAGGATGCCTACCACTACTACCACCCCCACTCATAGGATGGACAATGCATGACACAACCAGCACACCACAACCTAGGGAATGCAAGATAAAGACATCCCCCCACCACCATGACAAGCGTGTGTAGGCTGTGTCAAATGCCTACAACACCGAACATGACTTTGAACATACAATGTGACCCCCTAGCACATGTGCCACACATATATGTGTGTGGCACCCACAATGCAAGCAGCCCATGACCATTGTGGCAATGGGGCCTAAACCCCCATCATCACAGTGACCAAAAGGTAAGTGTGGGGTCCATAGCTGCAGCACATTTTGACCATTGTGGCAATGGGGTCTAAACCCCCATCATCACAGTGACCAAAAGGGAAGTGTGGGGTCCATAGCTGAAGCCCATTTTGACCATTGTGGCAATGGGGCCTAAACCCCCATCATCACAGTGACCAAAAGGGAAGTGTGGGGTCCATAGCTGAAGCCCATTTTGACCATTGTGGCAATGGGGTCTAAACCCCCATCATCACAGTGACCAAAAGGGAAGTGTGGGGTCCATAGCTGAAGCACATTTTGACCATTGTGGCAATGGGGTCTAAACCCCCATCATCACAGTGACCAAAAGGTAATTGTTGACAAAGAAAGAGCTGCAACTGCCAAACTGCATGGATCATTCCTGGTCACAGAACCAAAAACTCATGTGTGGCAAAGTAGTGTATGTGTCCCATTGCAACATAAATTGGGGGAGCCAAATACTGCAGTGCAAATGAAACATTCCTTTGGCCATGTGCAGACAAACAACACCCATGGGGGCTGAGACCGTCAACAGTCATCAATGACACAATGACAGAAGTGACCATCAGAATGCAGAACCACATATTTGCACCAATGGGCACACAAATGCAGATACCCTGTGGAGACAGCAGATGTGAGGTGAACAGATACCATACCATGGCAGCAATGGGACACACAAACCATGATCACTGTGCTGACCGATGACCTAGGAGTCCCAGGGACAGCAGGGGAAACACACCAAACAACATACAGCCAATGGCACACCCAAGATATGCCAATGCAGTGGTGCAGATGCACAAACACAAACAGGCAGACCAACACTGTCATCATACACAGCAGGTGAGGGGTGGGGGTGCCAGTGTCCCCAGGCAACAACACAACACATGAGGAGAGCTGAATACCAATCATACAGATGTGCATACACTGCCACACTAAGGTAACTCATGGATCCAAATCCCCTATGTGGGCAAGCAGGCATTGACAGGTGAGAGGGAGCACAAAACACACATGTCACACAGGCACGTAGGAACAACAACTGACACAGCAAGTCACAGACACACCACAGCACCACCCCCAGGGCCCCCACAATGTGGTGACCCTGGGCTGAATAAAAATACCACTGTGATGACAAAGCTAAATGTCGTTCACACTGTGAACCACAGTCAGGTGTCCTGAGCAACAAACTACCATCACACCTACACAAGCACAAATCAATCAGCATGGCCAGTAAGCCAAGGCCAACATGGAGGCAGGGGACTAGCCGGGCAACAACTCTCATCTGCACACACTCAAGACCACACCCTCGACCTCCAACAATGTGCAGCAGTGAAGTACACATGCACTGGTGACATTGCACATGCACCCATGACTATTCCAGGGTGGTGGGTGGGAACCAAGGTGTAGAAACACATCACACATGGACACTCAACAAGACTCCTGAATGTCTGACACACTGCACACTACGCTGTACATGGACATGACGGCAATACCACACCGACCAATGGGATCCCAGCCACAGTCACACACCAATGAAGAAGCCAAGGTCACCCACAAAGAACACACATAGACAACAACCAACATTGCAGCACGGACCCTAAGGAGTGCCAGCAGTCACACACACAACGTGTCACAATCACTGAAAGATAACACAAACTGGAAATCACATGACAGGGGCAAACAACAAGTGCCAAAGGGAAACCTGACTGTGACCCATCTGCGTCTGCACACAAACTCTGCCCTGACAGCAAACACACCTATGGGTGACACCCTGATGACCAGTAATGTGCCATGCACCCACATCACAGAGAACACAGGGAGAAGACTTTGGGGGAACATAGCTCAAGTCAGCAAGCATCACAAACAGGTACAACACTAGGGATCACAGCATGCGCAGATGAATGGAAGTGAACACACAGACATGCACATACAACACACACCTTGGGCGCAGGCAATGTCACACGTGTACACACTGCCATGAGGGGACTCCACTCCTGTGTGAGGAAAGCTGTGCCATATGTTGCCTCAGTAGGGCCCCATCATGTCAGCTGAGCACTTGGTCACACAATCAACAATTAGCACCAAATGAGGGCTCCCATCACATCAGCCTGGTCATGGATGTGCCAACGGAATCATCAGCACAGATCCAACACACTTGTATAGCAATGTTGCACTGACTACACGGATGAGTCCCTCCCCATTGATGCCCAAACCTGCATGTCCACTGGAGATGGCAACACGGTCAGGGAAGTAGACAAATGCAACGATGGCAGGCACAACAGATGTGCAGGGGTGGAAGCCACAGATATGAAATTGCCAATGTAAGTAGGAAACCCATTGCCAAATACTGAACACATGACACCCTCAGATGCTGCTATTGATGACATGGATACACCACATGATAGGACACATTCCCCCTGGACCACATGGGTTCCTGCACAGTAACACTTCATAATCATGAGACCAGATATCACCATCACTGCAGCAAGGGCATGGTTAGCTGCACCAACAACATGTACATCTGAAGCATGAGCACTAGAGAAAAGAAAGTTGCTTTATTCAGCATATGTGTTGTTTGATAACGACGTCCAGAAGAAATTAGAGCAAAGGCCAATGGCCAGTCCATTGTCAAAGTTCAAACAGGGTGACACTGGCAGATGTCACCCTACGCATGCCTGCACAATACCAGGGACAATCCACTAGGAGGGGCAACCGGGGGGCAGGCCAGGCACCGCAGGGACAGGATCAGGGCTCACCAGGGGGAGTCAGGGAAGGGGTGGTGGGTGCTGGAGAGCCACTGACAACTGCAGTGGAGGTGTCTGACATGGTGTGTGCCGGCACAACTGGGGGGCATGACACAGATGTCGTGGGTGCCGGCACAACTGCAGTGGACCCTGCAGATGGGGTGGACAGGTCCGCCACTGCAGTGCCCAAGTCAGACAGGGCGGTAGTGGACTCCACTGCAGTGCCTACCTCCAGGGGAGGAGAATGTGGAACAGGCAAGGTGGGTTGGACAGAGGGGGAGGACACCCTCACCACATCAGTGGCACAGACAAGCGCAGCGGGAGGTGTGGTGCTGGGAGAGCAAGTGGCAGGGGGAGAAGGCCGGAGCATCTTGGGGATGGTATATCTGTGGGTGGGGGAACCTGGGGCAGGGTGTGGTGGGGGCACCTGTGCAGTGGGGGCCTGAGGGATGGAGGACGGAGACCTTGTGCCTGAGCTGCAGGGCGGTGGCGGGGTCTTGCTCTTACCACTCCGGGGGACTTGCGGGTGGGGGCCTCAGTCCGTCTGCGCCTGGGGGAGGGTGTCCGGGGGCGAGGGGCACTCTGCTCCGTGTGGGGGGCTTCCTCTTCCCCCGGGATGCTGGAGCAGCTTCATCGGTGGGGAAGAGGCCGAGGTCACAGAGGAAGAGCTGCTGTGACTTTGGGGTTGCAGGTGAGGCAAGGGAGGGTGCTTTGGAGGGAGAGGGAACTGAGGACTGCGCAGTGCATGTGGATGCGTGTGTGTGTTCCAGGGCCCCATCCCCTGTGAGTCTGGCTTCAGTCCCCTGAATGTGCGTGCGTGTGCGTTTTGTCATTGGCGTGTGTGTCAGTGTGCTGGATGTGTGTGTGCTGGTGTGTGCCTGTGCCGGTGTGTGTGTGCCTGGGATGGGTAAGGTGCTGGGGAGTGTGGATGGAGCAGAGGCAGGAGGGGTGAGGGACCGTTTGAGGAGGGACACTGCTGCCGTCAGGGAGGAGTCCATGGACCTATTGCCCCTCTGTAGGTCAGACATGCCCGATGAGATGCCCTCCATGAACGACACCAGCTGAGTCAACAGCGCGGTGTGCGCATGGAGGACACTCAGCATGGCTGTCTGCCCTACATGGAGCTGGCGAAGGAGGTACACAGACTCCTCACTCAGGGCAGCAGGGGACACAGGGGCAGGGGTGCGGTGCCTGGCCCAAAGGAGACACGCTCCCGAACATGGGAGCCTCCACGGACCTGGGGAATGGGAGCCGATGGGAGGGCGGTGGTGGTGCTGGTGGTGGCGGGGACAGCAACACTAGCTGGGGTGTGGTGGCTGCTGACACCCGCCTCCATAAGGGAGTCATCCTCCGAGTTGCTCTGGTCCTCAGCTGAGGTGGATGGTGCTGAGGACTCCTCGGTGTGGCTCCCCTCGCCCTCCGTGCCACTGGGTCCCTCCGACCACTCCTCGGCTGCTGACCCAGTCTGGCTCTCCGGCTCCTCCTGGTCCGTGGAGCTGTCCCCTTCCGTGGCCGTGGATGTATCTGCAAACAATGGGGAAACAGACAGACATCAGTCACCTGCACCAAACGCACACACCACTGTGAGCACAGCACATTACAGAGCAAGCCCTGGCATCATTAGTTGAACATTGGTAAAAGTGCCCGAACTGAACAGGAGAAGCCAATTGTCAGTCTGATGCCAAGCATGGCACTCACATCCCACATGGCCTTGCACCCATCTGTCTGGTGTCTGTTGGATTGCAACACCCCAGTGTGGACACATGCACCAAGTACACAGTAGTTGGACAGTGCAGAGGACACGGTGTGGCATGTGGACATGCACACATCACAGCTCTTGCCACTGAGTCAGTACAGGTTTCCGGATGAAAGGGATGCCCAGAGTCAAATAGGAAATGCATGTGATGCATACCAGCGACAGACACCATGATGCACCCATGTCCTGATAGCCAGCGCCACTATGGTGTGCATGTAGCACATGTCACTCCCCTGCAGGCTCACCAATCAGTAGACACATGCCATGGCGGAGGCATGACTGCAAAGTCATACATCACTGGCTCAGTGATGTATGACTTTGCAGCCAGACAACAACACTCTGCACTGTGTCACAATAGTAGGTCATGGGGAATGCAAGTCCTGGAGCTGCACAAGTGCACATGTACATCCCCCCACAACACATCCTCTTAACCCTCATCTGTCCAGGTCATACCTATTGGACATATGGGAGACCTGTGACACTACCCTCTGAACCTGAGCCCCTCACACTCTGCTGTGCATGGGGAACAGCTGCCTGAACTTCACATTAACATGCCCCAGTCTGCATGGGCAGCTGATCAGACACCTATGTGTCACACAAGTATCGTCTCCTATGGTCACATCTCCAGTGGCATGCTGAGCCCCTACCAAGAAACTCCACAGCAGTCCTGGCGACTAATCCACAGCACACTGACACAGAGGCAGACACCTGAGGGGTCAAATCACTGTGCACAATGTGTCCGCTGATACACGGGAGTGGGAGTACAGAGTGTATTGTATGGCCTGGAGTAGGCATGACTGTCCAGCCCCACATGAATGAGGGATGAGCCCTGGACTGTAGGCAGCTGGCTAAGTATGTGTGACACACGTCATATACATACTCCTGGGGCCCAAACATTGTTCCCACCCGCAGCATGGGTGTGTGCCAGGTACCCCAGCCACATGTGGTGGATCAGCTCAGCAATTGGACCACAGATCAAAGTAACACGCTGAATACATGTCAGAATACAGGCATTGTGTAAGCAATGGACCCACCCATGATGCCCACCACAGAGTCAGGGAAACAGATGCTGTCTCCCACCTTGAGTCAAGCAAACTGCAAGGACACAGTCCTAAGTGACAGAATTCCCTGCATGTAAGGGCCACACCTGGGTATCAGATGAGGAGTGGGCAGTGCACAATAGAGGGACATGGCTCCTGGACAATATGACTGCTGTACTGTGGCAGTTTAACCAGGCCCGAGGAGGGCACATAGCATGTTAGACAGAGTACACAGTGCAGTCTTTGACTCACCCCCTCCTTGCTGCTCTCTGGCCTTCAGCTGCCCATCCAGGTCTGGAAAGACCACCGCCAGGATCCTGAGCATGTGGGGGGTCAGGGTCCGTGTTCCGCCCCTCCTGCGAGGAGGCGACAGCTTCAGCTGGACCCGTGCAATCCTCCGGGTCCAGCCCCGAAGGTCCTGCCACCTCTTTTGGCAGTTGCGGATCCGGCGCTTGTAGACCCCCACGGACCGGACAGCCCGGACGATGTCCTTCCATATCTCATGCTTCCGATGGGCAGAAGCCTGTCAGGATGACAAAGTGATAAGGCCATTACTACACATGCAACATATCCGTGCATGACACAGTTGCATATACATGTCGCAATCACAGGGGCACATGGTGTACACAGGCAGTGCACGGCTGCCCATGGACAGTTTTCCAGAAGTCACTACATGGTATCATTGCATGGGGAGTAAAACCCTGTTCAGAAGCACTGTCACTGCACCATACCTGTCCAGTGCAAGTCACTACACACTATGGGGGTGACAACTACTCAGTGAGCCTGCTAGCCAGTGGTGTGCTGACTCTCAGCCTTGCTAGTCAGACAAAATGCACATTCAGAAAGGCAGTGCACAGAACACTCACCTGCTCCCCTGGTGTCCCATACAGCTTGCTGTACTGTGGAAGTAGGCTGTCCAGCAGGGCCTGGTTCTCCTCAAGGCTGAAGGCTGGGGCTCTCTCCACAGTACGTGCCATTGCAGGGTCCAGAGGGGCAGAGACAGCAGCAGTGCAGTGGCAGATGTCGTCCTGGAGCATGTAGTGCAGGCAAGTGGGCTCTCAGGGGAACAGGCAGCAATATATATGTGCTGGAGAGGCAGATACTGTCCCTTGTGTCCAAAGTGATAGGTCCAAGTCGTTTGCATCTTCTGAATCTGGCCAATCCATGGAATAGCAGCACCAAAACACGCCCACAGCATCCTTCAAAACTTCAACTTCATGACATACATGATTTTGCAACATTGTTGTGGGTGACCAACTGATTTTCCAGCAACCGACTCGTTCGAAATTCGAAAACGCGTCCGTTGCCAGGCAAGCCCATTGTCAATGGGTGCGCACCGATCGGTCCATTGAGGTACAACGCGCACAGGGGTACAACGCGTACCCGCACACATTGAAAGCAATGGGCCGGCCGGAGGCACCGATCGGTCCATTGCTGTTCAACGCGCACAGGGGTACAACGCGTACCCGCACACATTGAAAGCAATGGGCCGGCCGGAGGCACCGATCGGTCCATTGCAGTTCAACGCGCACAGGGGTACAACGCGTACCCGCACACATTGAAAGCAATGGGCCGGCCGGAGGCACCGATCGGTCCATTGCTGTTCAACGCGCACAGGGGTACAACGCGTACCCGCACACATTGAAAGCAATGGGCCGGCCGGAGGCACCGATCGGTCCATTGCTGTTCAACGCGCACAGGGGTACAACGCGTACCCGCACACTTGAAAGCAATGGGCCGGCCGGAGGCACCGATCGGTCCATTGCAGTTCAACGCGCACAGGGGTACAACGCGTACCCGCACACATTGAAAGCAATGGGCCGGCCGGAGGCACCGATCGGTCCATTGCAGTTCAACGCGCACAGGGGTACAACGCGTACCCGCACACATTGAAAGCAATGGGCCGGCCGGAGGCACCGATCGGTCCATTGCTGTTCAACGCGCACAGGGGTACAACGCGTACCCGCACACATTGAAAGCAATGGGCCGGCCGGAGGCACCGATCGGTCCATTGCTGTTCAACGCGCACAGGGGTACAACGCGTACCCGCACACATTGAAAGCAATGGGCCGGCCGGAGGCACCGATCGGTCCATTGCTGTTCAACGCGCACAGGGGTACAACGCGTACCCGCACACATTGATAGCAATGGGCCGGCCGGAGGCACCGATCGGTCCATTGCTGTTCAACGCATCACTGTATATGTGACTGGCATAGGTCAGCATGCCTGTCTCAGATGGACATATGCCAGCCACAGATAGCTCCCAGGGAGTGAGGGGCACACCTACATCACGACAGCCTGTCCAAACCTTATCATAAGGCATGTAAGGCTGCATTTCCTATTGTGTGTATGTTGGTGTACATGTTGTCCTGTGGGTGTCACCTGTGGGCAGCCACCCCCAGGCTGTGCACGTGTTCATGGGGACAGGATCCTGGGTGTTACGTGTACGTGACCACTGTGATGTGCAACTGTTCATATCTGTGCATGTGTCATGGTCACATTTCACAGTGGTGTTTGTGTATGTCATGTCACATACCCCGTGAGTCCCATGTGGGACGGTATGTTTGAGCCAGGGTGTCCCAGTGGCACAATAGTGATGGCCCTCCACAGTCTTTGTGCATGTAGTGTTTACAATGTCTCTGATTTCATGTGCACAATGGGAGACAGTCTCCACATCCACGTTGTGTGTGCATGGACTCTGATGTTGTGCGTGTGTGTCACAGACGTCCATGGCTCTCCTGCCATGGCAAGTGTGGCCACTACCTGTGGGGGTCATGTTTGTTTTGCTGTGGTGTACACATGATACTCCAGGTGATGCCAGTGTCCATGTGGCATTACAGGGTCCCTGGGAATGTGCCTGTCGTTGAGCTGTGGTGCCTGGGGCACATCTGTCCTCACATGTCACTGGGGGGTGACTTTGACACAGCATCATGATATCCAATGGGCCAACCTGGGACAAATTGATGCCACCTGTAGGACCGTGTTGACAGATGTTGGCCATGTATGTACCATACATGTCGTTCCGGTACTGCACACTTCATGTAGTTGTGCCTCATGATGATGTATGTTGGGAACTTGAGTGTGTTCAATGCCGCATATGTGGGGTGACTGACGATCTTGCTTACTTCTCCTCTGCACTGCAGGGCTCCTGCTGTCCATCGGCCATTCCCAGACCTGGCAACGATGGTGGAACGGGACAGCATCCGACGGTACCGCTTCACCAGGCAGCTGATTGAGGATTTGGCAGTGCAGTTGTCCCCACATTTGCAGCCTGGCCGGCCGTATCCTACAGCGCTGACCCCCAAGGTGAAGGTGATGGCAGCCCTACACTTCTTTGCCACCGGTACCTTCCAACATACTGTGGCGTCTGCTGGTGGGATGTCACAGACCATGTTCAGCCGTGTGCTCCGCGATTTCTTGGCGGCAATGTTGCTCTTCCTGAACCGGTACATATATTTCCCTAGACTGCGACGACTCACTGACGTGAAGAGTGACTTTTATGCCCTGGGGAGGATGCCGCATGTCATTGGCTCCATTGATGGGACACATGTGGCTTTGGTACCACCACAGGCCCAGGAGCAGGCCTACAGGAACCGCAAGCACTACCACTCGGTCAATGCACTGGTGGTGTGTCTTGCAGACATGACCATCACACACGTGTGTGCCCGTTTCCCTGGTTCAGCACACGATGCCTTTGTGATGAGGAGTAGTCGCATCCCCAGGTTGATGGCACAGATGCAGAACCAGCGTGCCTGGCTTGTCGGTGTGTACTGACTTTGTGCCATTGTGTGTGATCTGATCTGTAGTATTCCGCCCACTTTTCCAAGTCAGCTGATGTGCACTTGTCTGTCCGTAGGTGACTCGGGATACCCCAACATGCCGTGGTTGCTGACACCCCTCAGGAACCCTGTGACACCTGCCCAGATGCGCTACAATGAGGCACATGGTCGGACCAGGAGAGTGATTGAGCGGACCTTTGGTCTCCTGAAGAGCCGCTTCCGCTGCCTGGACAAGACCGGAGGGTCCCTCCCATATGCCCCTGCGAAAGTGTGCAAGATTATCATCGTCTGCTGCATGCTCCACAACCTGGCAGTGCGGAAGGAGTTGCCTCTCATCCAGGATGACGATGACCAACATCCGCCACCTGTGGAGGATCCTGGCCTGGACCACGATGCCAGTGACGATGATGATGATGATGATGGTGATGGTGATGTCCGCACACAGCTCATCACCAACTTCTTTAGCTGAATGTGAGTATCCTGAGGTGTCATGTGAATGATGTGAGTTGGCATGATGTGTGGGTGGTGCTCTGGTGCTGTTGGAGTGTGTCCATGGGCTACTTGACAGGATGTGTGTTGCGATGTGTGGTGACAGGTGGGCTGTACTCCCCAACAGTGTTGACATGCTAACTTGGTTCTGGGTGGGTATCTTGTAACATGTATTGTGCATGAGTTTTGCTGATCTGTCCTGTACTGCATTGCTTTTGACTGTGTGTCATTTCTGTCCTTCACAGGGTACTTTCAGATTCGTTTGGTCAACTGTGTCCACCGACGACGTGATTGCACATCCAGGCTGGTAGCTGTTGTGTCCCTACAGGTGATGTGCGCCACACCCATGGACTTCCTTCCGTCTACAGTTGTTGACTGTGTGCCCGCTACCAGGTGGGGTTACCTTGCATCTGTAGTGGTTACGGCATGTTGCTACTGTGTAATAAACCTGTGCTTCACTTAGTGATGTGCGTTGTCTGTGGTCACACATTTGACTGCCATTTGCTTACTGCACCTGTGGGCTACTTGACTACAACTGGGAATGGGTGTGGTGTCTGTGCATTGCACCGTCTTCCCTGGCAACATCAGTGTAGGCAATGAGTCAGATGGCCTAGGTGTGTATGTGTTGTGTAGCCCTGGTGGTGTGTCTCCCTCATATGTGTCACGTTGCCTGTACTCACATGCCTGTGTTGTCCTTGCTGTTGCAGTTCGCATACACAGTGTAATTTTGCAGTTCATCATCCCCATAACAGCACCCACGTTGGAATCACGACAGAGGCAAGTATGGTGTATTAGTGTGTTTATTGTGATACATCTGTGTTAATAGTGCATAGGATGGATTGTGCTGTACATGAATCTTGCAATCCCAAGTTCCTAGGTGAATTGAAAGTCCAGGTAGACAGGATCCCCAGTATCGGGGCCACAGTTGTCTGACACATTGTTCCAACTTGTACTCCCCATGCAATGTGTGGGAGTAGTGTTGCCATCAACAGGGTGAACAGTCTGTGCACAAAGGCGAAAATCCAGAACAGGTTCAGGCTTCCTGGGAGTTGCGCTTGGCCATCAGCCTCTCACTTTCCCCTCCTCGGACGACCCCTCTTCTTGGGGGGGGCCCTCAAGTGCAGGCTGCTGCGGTGCAGGGGACTCTCCGCCAGAGTCCTCCTCCCTCCCTGTGGCAGTTGCAGTTTGTTCGGTACCAGATGTTGTTGGCACACAGGGAGGTGTGGACTGGTTGCTGTTCATCTGGCGGAGGCATTGTAAAATGTCCCTGTGCACCGCCGTCATCTCATGTAGTACATCCCACTTGGACTCCACGCGGGACATGTGGGAGTCCACACGTGACATGTGTGACTCCACGTGGGACATGTGGGAGTCCAAGCGGGCATGATGGGCAGCCTGCTGCTGTTTGATGTCTCTGAGGAGCCCCACTACCTGGCTGAGCTCTCCGGTGCTGGACTGGTACGCATCAGCTATGCGTACCAGTTGTGGGTCTTCATGCACACCAGCAACGTCTGCAAGCAGCGACCTCTGTCTCCCACCCCTCCCACCACCCCTGCTGACATGTGCAGTGTGTGCAGTTGCACGCACAGATAACCCTGGTCCACCTTGGGGGGGGTGGTGGTGGTGTCCATGGCCCCAGGTTGGTCCAGGGTCACTGCGCTGGTGTTGTTCCTTATTCTGTCCATGTCGGCAGGGATGGTATTCGTGGTGACAGTCGTTGGAGGGGTGGGTGCAGAGGGTGCAGCTGGTGGACCTGCTGGTGCTGCAGCTGGTGGTCCTGCTGGTGCAGCAAGTTGACTTGCACCGGATGTGCCAGGTTGTTCATCGTCCGAGGAGGACAGAGGCTGTACGACGCCAGTGAGCTCGGCATCCTCTTGAGCCTGGGACTGGGACTCCTCAGCGTCTGCTGCTGTGTCCCTATCATCACCTGTTTTTGGGAGACACAAACAATGTATTTCATGTTTCTGCAGGCATCAGTGGTTGACACACCTGACAGTTGTGACTGTGCCTCGGGGTGCGGGCCTGTACATTGTATTGTCCTAAGTCGTCAAAGTCAGGGGTTGATATTGGTGTGGCACATTGTCCTGCATTATTTGGGCATTTCTATGTATTCTCTGGGGTGTGAACATGGTCTGCATTGATTGTGTTTGGTTGACAGCCAGACCTCCTTCCCACCCACCCACCCACCCAGTCAGTTATCCCACCATGGAACGTGCTTGCATTGCAGGGAGTGGAAGTTGTCTCTCAGGATGTCAGTCAGTGGTGTCCTGCTGTTTGTTGGTGCACAGTTGCCAGCAGGGCCTTGTGCTCCCCACAGCAGTAGCCAGTGTCAGCCATCTTGTGAGTCCTTCTCCACTCCCTGTGATGTGAGCATGGTTCAGGGTGGTGTTGATGGGACAGTTGTGGGGGTGAGCTATGTCTGTGACTACGACTCCCATCATGCTATTGCCTCCACCCCCTTCCCAGCATGCCCATGCTTCCTTCCTTTTGACTCTGCTTCCCTGTGGGGTGGGCTGGCTGTGCTGACAGGATGGCTGGGAGTGTTGTCCTGGCAGTTGTTTGGCTAAGAGTCCCAAGAGTGTCCCTGTGCTTCACACAACATAACCCAGGGTGGTGGTGCTTTGTGGGATCTTGTGTTAGGATGGAGGGCATTGCATTCTACCAGGTGGGTACTGTGGAGTTTGTGTTGGGGGGGGTGAGGGGAGGTGCTGGTGACTATAGTCAGTGCTGCAAGTCCCCCTTCCCACCCAGCCAGCCAGCCAGATATCCCACCATGGAACGTGCTTGCATTGCAGGGAGTGGAAGTTGTCTCTCAGGATGTCAGTCAGTGGTGTCCTGCTGTTTGTTGGTGCACAGTTGGCAGCAGGGCCTTGTGCTCCCCACAGCAGTAGCCAGTGTCAGCCATCTTGTGAGTCCTTCTCCACTCCCTGTGATGTGAGCATGGTTCAGGGTGGTGTTGATGGGACAGTTGTGGGGGTGAGCTATGTCTGTGACTACGACTCCCATCATGCTATTGCCTCCACCCCCTTCCCAGCATGCCCATGCTTCCTTCCTTTTGACTCTGCTTCCCTGTGGGGTGGGCTGGCTGTGCTGACAGGATGGCTGGGAGTGTTGTCCTGGCAGTTGTTTGGCTAAGAGTCCCAAGAGTGTCCCTGTGCTTCACACAACATAACCCAGGGTGGTGGTGCTTTGTGGGATCTTGTGTTAGGATGGAGGGCATTGCATTCTACCAGGTGGGTACTGTGGAGTTTGTGTTGGGGGGGGTGAGGGGAGGTGCTGGTGACTATAGTCAGTGCTGCAAGTCCCCCTTCCCACCCAGCCAGCCAGCCAGATATCCCACCATGGAACGTGCTTGCATTGCAGGGAGTGGAAGTTGTCTCTCAGGATGTCAGTCAGTGGTGTCCTGCTGTTTGTTGGTGCACAGTTGCCAGCAGGGCCTTGTGCTCCCCACAGCAGTAGCCAGTGTCAGCCATCTTGTGAGTCCTTCTCCACTCCCTGTGATGTGAGCATGGTTCAGGGTGGTGTTGATGGGACAGTTGTGGGGGTGAGCTATGTCTGTGACTACGACTCCCATCATGCTATTGCCTCCACCCCCTTCCCAGCATGCCCATGCTTCCTTCCTTTTGACTCTGCTTCCCTGTGGGGTGGGCTGGCTGTGCTGACAGGATGGCTGGGAGTGTTGTCCTGGCAGTTGTTTGGCTAAGAGTCCCAAGAGTGTCCCTGTGCTTCACACAACATAACCCAGGGTGGTGGTGCTTTGTGGGATCTTGTGTTAGGATGGAGGGCATTGCATTCTACCAGGTGGGTACTGTGGAGTTTGTGTTGGGGGGGGGTGAGGGGAGGTGCTGGTGACTATAGTCAGTGCTGCAAGTCCCCCTTCCCACCCAGCCAGCCAGCCAGATATCCCACCATGGAACGTGCTTGCATTGCAGGGAGTGGAAGTTGTCTCTCAGGATGTCAGTCAGTGGTGTCCTGCTGTTTGTTGGTGCACAGTTGCCAGCAGGGCCTTGTGCTCCCCACAGCAGTAGCCAGTGTCAGCCATCTTGTGAGTCCTTCTCCACTCCCTGTGATGTGAGCATGGTTCAGGGTGGTGTTGATGGGACAGTTGTGGGGGTGAGCTATGTCTGTGACTACGACTCCCATCATGCTATTGCCTCCACCCCCTTCCCAGCATGCCCATGCTTCCTTCCTTTTGACTCTGCTTCCCTGTGGGGTGGGCTGGCTGTGCTGACAGGATGGCTGGGAGTGTTGTCCTGGCAGTTGTTTGGCTAAGAGTCCCAAGAGTGTCCCTGTGCTTCACACAACATAACCCAGGGTGGTGGTGCTTTGTGGGATCTTGTGTTAGGATGGAGGGCATTGCATTCTACCAGGTGGGTACTGTGGAGTTTGTGTTGGGGGGGGGTGAGGGGAGGTGCTGGTGACTATAGTCAGTGCTGCAAGTCCCCCTTCCCACCCAGCCAGCCAGCCAGATATCCCACCATGGAACGTGCTTGCATTGCAGGGAGTGGAAGTTGTCTCTCAGGATGTCAGTCAGTGGTGTCCTGCTGTTTGTTGGTGCACAGTTGCCAGCAGGGCCTTGTGCTCCCCACAGCAGTAGCCAGTGTCAGCCATCTTGTGAGTCCTTCTCCACTCCCTGTGATGTGAGCATGGTTCAGGGTGGTGTTGATGGGACAGTTGTGGGGGGGGGCAATATGTGTGACTGCGACTCCCATGATGCTATTGGCTACACTGACTTGGCCAGCATACACAGAATTCCTTCCTTTGAGTGGTCTTCACTGTGTGTTGGTGTTGTTGTGGTGGCTACATGTGTGGATGTGTTTGTTAGTTCTATTTGTGCCACTGCCTAGCTGTAGTTGTGGTTGTGTTTGTAGATGTGTTGGCACGGTTGGATGTGACTTTTTTGATGGCATGTGTTGTGTTTCTCTGACTGACATACACATTTTGGGATGATTCTGTTCTGGTTGCTGTGTGATTGCTATGAGTGCATGGTTTGACTCTCCCCTTGACAGTGATGTGTGTGTGTTTTGTGGCAGTATATTGTGTACATTTGTTGTGTACTCACCAGGCTCTGGGATGTCCTCTAGTCCATATATGCTCACTGGCGGTAGGATGGCCCGCACCTTCTCCTCCCAGGGCCTGAGGTATATTGGCTTGGCAGGAGGGCCACTGCCGGTGTGTTGGCTGTTGATGTAGTCTTGCTTCAGCAGTTTCCGTACCCTCCTGCGCACGTCATACCACCTGTTCTGGATGTCGGTCTTTGTGCGCCGACATGGTGATTGGGCGTTCACCCTGTTGATGATCCTCTCCCACATCTTGGTTTTCTGCGACATGGGGGTCTGTTGGACCAATGTGCCAAACAGCTGTGGCTCTACCCTGAGGATCTCGTCTACCAGGACTTCCAATTCACAATCTAGGAACTTGTGATTCTTCTTGGGGGGCATGGTGATGGGTGGTGATGGTGAGTGATGTGTGTGTTGGTGTGCAGGTGAGGGTGTGTGAGTGTGTGTTTTGCTGGGTGTATGTGAGGTAGGTATTTGTTGGTGTGCTGATGGTGTGTGGCTTGTGTGAGGGATGAGCTGTGGGTGTGTGGTTGCTTTCTCTTGGGTGCTGGCAGTGGAATGGCATTTGCAAAGGCTCATGGTTGTGATTTGTGTCCTTTATATAGGTGGAGTTGTGGGTGTGTCTTTGTTCTCTGTCCCCACCCCCCCCAGTATTTATTGGCTTGGTAATTGCTTGTTTGGCCTTTTTTTGGTTGATTTTTCCTTTGTGCTGTTTGTGTATGTTGGAAACGTTCTTGTGACCGAGTCGGACCCTGCATTGGTCTCGTACGGTGTTTTCCGTTTCGTTCACGCTGTGTTTGTGCAGTTTTGTATGCTGCGTACGCGTCGGTCGCGGTGTATTGTGTTGCTTCGGCTCGGTTTTGTATGCGTGTCGGTCGTACGGCTTGTCCTCCGTCCGACTCGGTCGTGTTTTTCGCGCCTTGCATCGTACTTTGCGGTTTGGAGTTGGCGGGTACGATTCGGTCGGATTTGTTCCGGGTGCGTGTCGGTCGGTTGGATTCAGCGTGTTTTTCCGGCCGGATTGCTATTTTCCGAGCGGCTCGGTCGGTCGGCTTGGTTTCCTAACGTGTCGGTCGGATTTATCGCGGCTTGCATCGTACTTGGCGTGTCGGGCGCCACTGGTACGTGTCGGTCGGTAATTTTTCCGGCTCCGAGTCGGTCGGTGCTTTTCCGGCCCGAATCGGATTCGA
>CAWUFW010029409.1:0-19150 GCA_963921515.1 Calotriton arnoldi | reverse complement strand
TTGATTGGAATAAATAGGTAACACTTAAAACATTTAATTAAATATGGAACAAAATGAGGGGGTTCATTTTGCCATAGAAATTATGACTAGTGCTGCAGAAAGAAAAATTAGGGCACATTCTGAGTGACTTCTCAAATCCTCTTCTATTTCATTAAAAAATTCTGACATGCAGACTGAAACATGCACTTTCAATACCAGCAGCAGACTTCCGTGGTGAGCAGTAGCTTTACTACAGTGATCTAATGAGCAACTAGAGTGCTAACTAACATTCTGAATTTATGGCAAATGTGTGACACATCTGAATGCCTTCTTGATGGAATCAAAGTAAAAAACTTAAAGTATTTCCTACTGAGGAGACTGTAGTAAATGAGGAAATTAGGAAACTTCATAACAAATAAGTTTCCCAAAATGGCTACCAGAGACAAAATACCCAAATGTAGCACAAATATCACCCAGATGTAGCCCACGTATAGCCCAATGACAGAATATTCCAGAGTGTTCTAAAGAACAACTAGAGCGCTAACAGTCTTACTTATGACAAATGTATGGCACATCTGAAGCCATCTTGATTGGAATAAAGTGGTAACAATTAAAACATTTAATTTAAAAAGGAACAAAATGAGGGGGTTCATTTTGCCATAGAAATTATGATTAGTGCTGCAGAAAGAAAAATTTGGGCACATTTTGAGTGACTTCTCAAATCCTCTTCTATTTCATTAAAACATTCTGACATGCAGACTGAAATATGCACTTTCAATACCAGCAGCAGACTTCCCTGGTGAGCAGTAGCTTTACTACAATGATCTAATGAGCAACTAGAGTGTAACATTCAGAATTTATGGCAAATGTGTGACACATCTGAATGCCTTCTTGATGGAATCAAAGTAAAAAACTGAAAGCATTTCCTACTGAGGAGACTGCAGTAAATGAGGAAATTAGGAAACTTCATAACAAATAAATCTCCCAAGATGGCCACCAGAGACAAAAGAGCCCAAATGTAACACAAATATCACCCAGATGTAGCCCACGTATAGCCCAATGACAGAAGTATGCAAAACACTTTTTATGTTTTGTTTTTTTGCAGTTTTATATAGTGCAGACTGGTCAGGTATTGCAGTGCTTTACATGAGCATTGGTTACATCACACAAGGACAAATTCATTTTGGTTGTAGACATGGGGAGATTAAGTGATTTGACCAGAATCACAGAATGTCGAGCTGAAGCAGAAACTCCAACCTGGTTCCCCAGATGCAAAGTCTGTAGCTCTGGAAGTAACACCACATCCTCTCCCCTAAGTGCAACGATTTATCAAGTGGTCAACTGGATCAAAAAACATAAAGATAACAAATAACTTAAAAGTGCTTTGTCGCTATTTGAAAACTCAGAAAATATGTCCTCATTTTAGTTTTTTAGAGCACTAACCATAGTTTCGATGCACATAAGACCTTCTCATTTCTGTAATTTCTAAAGGAAATGCTCTAGGTATTACAGTTTTGATTACATTAAGATGACGTCAGGCATGCCACACTTTTGTAATAAATATAGAATGTTAGCAATCTAGTTGTTCATTAGGATACTGTTGAGAGGCAGAGGCCAGGGGCACGGACTCAGAAAATTGAAGGCAGGTAGGAGGGTGCAGAGGCAACAATTTGACCACACTGGGGAGGCAGGAAGGGCAGTGGCAGCACAACAGACTATGGAGGGCAGTGGAAAGGGGGCAGGGGCAACAAACCAACAATGCAGGACAGGCAAGAGAGGCTGTGGCAATATAATAGACCATTGTGGGCAGAAGGAAGAGGCAGTGGTAGTACAACAATACATGCCAACAGACCCAATTCAGCCAGGAAACGCCCAATGTTTTTAAGCCCAAATGGGCTTTATTTGATCTGTCTCCTGTCTACAATCTCCTATTTTTCAATGTAAGTCAATGGGGAAAATCAATACCCCAGTTTTTTTCAAAATCTCCCTCTTACCAAGTTCAAAATGTTAGCAAGTATGGTACATTGGATCATGGAAGGCAGGAGGAATTGGGGTAGGGACATGGAATCGAATAACAGAGGACAGGAGGGATATGGACAGGTGCACCAAACTGACCTTACAGGGCAGGCATCAGGGTTTGCAGTAGCACAATACACCACACAGGGCATGCGGGACGGGAGTGCAGCACAACAATCCATGGAAAGCAATAGGGAGGGGACAGGACCATGCACATGGACAACAGAGAACAGAGGGGAAAGAGGCAATGGCAGCTAGCTGACCATAATGGACAGACAGGAGAGAAAGCTGCAGCATAACGGACCATAAAGGGCAGGAGGGAGGGATCAGGGGCATTACAATGGAACAGACAAGCCAGGAGGGAGGGAATAGGGGTCTGCACATGGAAAACAGAGGGTAGGGGGCAAGGGGGCAGGGCAGGAGCAGCAAGCTGACCATGGAGGTCAGGCAGGATGGGCACTAGAACCAAGACACACCATGCAGAGCAACAGTGAGACTATAATGGCATACACACAGACCATGGAGGGAAGGTGGGAGGGGGTCAGGGGCAGCTAGCTGACCACACAGGGAAGGTGGGAGGGGCCGTGACAGCACAAAAGTCCATGCATGGCAAGCGGGAGGGTTAGTGGCAGCACAATGGCCCTGATGGGCAAGAAGGAGGGGGCAGGGGCATGCACAAAGGACCATGGAGGATAGAAGGGAGGGGTAGGATCTGGGCATAGACAAGAGAGTTCAGGGGAAGGGGCCTCACAACAGACCACGTGGGGCAGGCAGGAAGAGCAGTTGCAGCACAACAGACCAGGGAGGGCAGAAGGGTGTGGCAGTAAAATGGACCATGGAGGACAGGAGGAAGGGGATAGGGGCATGGAACGTGGACAGGCAGGGTGGAGGTGGCAGGGACAGGTTACAGTCATCTGACAATGCTAGGCAGGTGGGAGGGGAGTGGCAGCTCAACAGAACACTCAGAGTAGATAGGAGGGGCAGGTCCATGGAACATGGTGGTCAAAAAGGATGGAGCAGGGGCATGCACACAGATATCGGAGGGCAGGGGGAAGGAGAGTAGGGGCAGCAAGCTCAACAAAGAGGCTAAGCAGGAGGTCAATGATGGGGCATAGAATTGGGCAATAGAGGGCAGGAGGAGTGGACTGGGACATCATGCTAAATGGAGGGCAGTGGCAGCACATCAGACCATGCATGGCAGGAGGGAGGAGGCTAGTGCATGGATTCAGACAACAGAGGATAGGGAGGAGGTGGATGGGGCAGCAAGCTAACTGTTCAGAGAAGGCAGGAAGGCCAGTGGCACAACAACGAGTCACCGAGAGATTCATCAACACCCAGCTGACCACCTTCATTCAAGAGAATGCCATCCTCGACTCCTCCCAGTTCGGATTTCGCAGCAACCACAGCACCGAGACCGCCCTCCTCGCCGCCACTGATGACATCCGCATGCTCCTCGACCAGGGCCACACTGCGGCCCTCATCCTACTAGACCTCTCCTCGGCCTTCAACACCGTCTCATACCGCACCCTCGCAGCCAGACTCCACGATGCCAGTATACGAGGAACCGCCCTCGACTGGATCCGCTCCTTTCTCTCATGCAGAACCCAAAGGATCATACTCCCTCCCTCCCTCTCTGAACCTACAGAGATCAACTGTGGAGTAACCCAAGGATCCTCGCTCATCCCCACGCTTTTCAACATCTACATGGCCCCCCTCGCCGCCATCGTCAGACAGCATGGGCTCAGCATAGTATCTTACGCCGACGACACCCAGCTCATCCTCTCTCTCATAAAGAACCCCGAAGACACCAGACTCAGCTTCCAAGAAGGAATGAAAGACGTGGCAGCCTGGATGAGCAACAGCTGCCTAAAACTGAACTCAGAGAAGACCAAGGTCCTCATCCTTGGACCCTCCCCCACGGCATGGGACAGCTCCTGGTGGCCCCCACCCCTCAGAAACCCCCCACCCTGACGGACCACGCCCAGAACCCCAGCTTCATTCTAGACTCCTCCCTCACCATGACCCGCCAGATCAACACTGCCGCCTTGACTTGCTTCAATTCCCTCCGCACCCTCCACAAGACCTTCAAGTGGATCCCCCACGAATGCAGAAAGACCATCACCCACGCACTCGTAACTAGCAGACTGGACTACGGCAACGCCCTCTATGCCGGAATCAACAAAACCCTGCTACACGAGCTCCAAACCATCCAGAACACTGCAGCCAGACTCGTCCTCGGAACCCCACGACACAAACACATGACCCCGCACCTACAAGACCTCTACTGGCTCCCCATTGAGAAGAGAGTAACCTTCAAGCTACTCCCCCACGCCTACAAATCCCTCCACAACATCGGACCCAAATACCTCAACGAAAGAGTCTCCTTCCACATACCCAAAAGGAACCTTCGCTCCACCGACCTAGCCCTGGCAGAGACCCCACGCATCAGCAGAACCAGAGCAGGTGGAAGAGCCTTCTCCTACGTCGCAGCAAAGACCTGGAACGAGCTCCCAGTCAACATTCGACGCTCCCCCCACCCTGCACACCTTCAGGTGGAGCCTCAAGACCTGGCTTTTTGACTAATCCAGAGCTGCCCCCCCAGCACCTTGAGACCCTCACGGGTGAGTAGCGCTCTTTATAAACCCCTGATTGATTGATTGATTGAACGGCCACACAGGGCTGTAATGGGGGAGCAGGGGCATGGACTTGGACAATGGATGGCAAGGAGGAGGGGAGGCAGGAGCAGCAAGCTTGGGTGGGGGCAGCACAATGCCAGGCCAGGGCCTGCTTCCAACCCCCACCATCCATTGTGATAGGCATCTTACTTAACGTTATAAGAAACCGAGAAATTCGCTGAAAAAAACAAAGATTACAGGGACTTTATAGTTAGACTCAGATTTCACTCGTACAAAACCAGTGAAATTCAGCAGTTATAGTTACCTGAGCTAACTATAACTTACGCCCCGCAATGCACTGCTTATGACCTCAGACATTACATCATTCATGACATGGTCAGTGACATCACTCATGACATCACTCATGACATCTCAAATGAGCTGTGAATGGAATGGAACTATAATCGCTAGAACTTTATTTAGGGATAGTGTGTGTATATTAACACCCCTTTTTTTCTTTTCTTTCATGTAAGAACCATTATAATACGCAACGTGCCCAGATCAATATGGCCGATAGCCTTCACTTTAAAGTAATGTGTAGTCCATTGTTTATGTTGATGTTTGCAATCCTAAGTATGTTTATTATGAACAAGTCACATTGACGAACATACAGGTACGGCGGTCACGGGGTAAGATATGCTGAAATGACATTGTGTGCATATTAACACTTGTTTTCTTTTCTTTATTGTATCAATTCCTGAATTTTCACATTGTGACCAGGCCAATATGGCCGCCAGCTTTTTGGATTAAAGTAATATGTAGTCCTTTGTTAATGTTGGCAACTGGAGGCATTTGTACATTTAAATAAGGAAGCTACAATGACGTCTTGTATCTTTATCAAGGTTCGGACGAGCCGAAACGCGTGGATCGCGTCCTTTGCAGATTAAATACTTCCAAACTACAACCTGAGTGCTGATTCCTTCCTTGTAAGAGTGAGAGGAGATTGAATACATATATATAAAATTCACTGAAAAAACCACAGGTTTCAGGTACGTTATAGTTAGAAATTAGCAGTTAAAAAACCTTAGATATTCACTGAAAAAACCACAGGTTTCAGGGACGGTATAGTTAGTCTGACATTTCACTCGTACAAAACCAGAGAAATTCAGCCATTATAGTTAGCTGAGCTAACTATAACTCACCACCCGCAATGCACTGCTGATGACATCACTGATGACATCTCAAATGACATCACTGATGATATCATCAAGTGACTGAGTGTTTCTAAAAAGTTTAAGAATGTGATATATATATGATGATTCAGTCAGTGTGTGACTGACTGTATAAGTGAGTGTTTATACATGTCTGGGTGAATGTTTGGGTGAGTGACTAATCTGTGTGAATGTCTGTATCAGTGTGTCAGTTGGTGTGTAAGTGGCTGCATGGGTTGGTGAATAGGTACATGAGTGTCTATATGGGTTATTGATTGGTTGTCTGAGTACCTGTATGGGTGCCTGAGTGTCTGTGTGTTGTGTGACTTCCTGCATGGATGTGTGAGTGGGTGTATGGGTTCATGAGTGTGTCTGCGAGGGGCTGTATGGGTGAGTGAGTGTGCATATGGCTGTGTTGGTGAGTGAATGGATGTCTCAGTGGTATATGTGTGAGTAACTGCATATGTGAATGGCAGTATATGTGAGTGTTGGAGTATATAAGTGATTGTATGTGAAAGTGAGTGATTGTGAGAGTGGATGTATGGATGAGTGTGTGCTTGTGTCAGTGATTGTATAAGATAGTAAGTATGTGTTAGTATCTGTGAATAAGTGAGGTGGTGTGTGTAGAACTGTATAGTTGAGTAAATGGCATTGTGATTGACTCTTTGGGTGACTGACTAGGTGTGTGAGTAACTCTATAGGTGCGTGGCGATGTGTGAGTGTCTGTATGGGTGTATGAGTGCATATAATAGTGGCTGTATTGATGAGTGATTGCATTTATGAGTGACTGTATGGGTGAGTGAGTGGATGTGTGTGTAGACCTATGAATCAGTGAGTGGGTATGTACTAACTGGTATTGGTGTGTCTACAGTTTTGAGAATGGTAGTCTGTATTTTAGAGTGGGTGTATGAAAGGTTATATTAGGGTGTGAGTTGGTGCATCAGAGATGAAGTGGATGATGCCATCAGCGATGTCATTTGAGATGTCATCAGTGATGTCATCAGTGATGTCACTGACCATGTCTTGAGTAATGTAATATGTGACGTCATCAGCAGTGCATTGCGGGGGCGTGATATTATATATATATATATATATATTCACTGAAAAAATCATAGGTTTCAGGGGCGTTATAGTTAGTTGGACATTTCACTCGTACAAAACCATAGAAATTCCCCCGTTATAGTTAGTTCAGCTAACTATAACTCGCGCGCCCGCAATGCACTGCTGATGACGTCACATATTACATCACTCATGACATGGTCAGTGACATCACTCATGACATCACTCATGACATCTCAAATGACATCACTGATGACATCACTGATGACATCATCCTTGTGATAGAGTGGCAGACCTCCTCTCACCCTAATATAACCTTTGATACACACACTCAAAAATACAAACTAACATTTTCAAAACAATGGACATACCAATACCAGTTACAACGCACCTATTCAGTAATTCCAAGATCTACACACACATCCACTCATTCACCAAAAGTCCCTATACAGTCACTCATACATGTACTCACTCATCATATGTACTCATACACCTATACATCCTGTTACACACCGCCACTCATCCATAGAGTTCCTCACACACATAGTCACATATTAGTTCAGCTAACTATAACTCGCGCGCCCGCAATGCACTGCTGATGACGTCACATATTACATCACTCATGACATGGTCAGTGACATCACTCATGACATCACTCATGACATCTCAAATGACATCACTGATGACATCACTGATGACATCATCCTTGTGATAGAGTGGCAGACCTCCTCTCACCCTAATATAACCTTTGATACACACACTCAAAAATACAAACTAACATTTTCAAAACAATGGACATACCAATACCAGTTACAACGCACCTATTCAGTAATTCCAAGATCTACACACACATCCACTCATTCACCAAAAGTCCCTATACAGTTACTCATACATGTACTCACTCATCATATGTACTCATACACCTATACATCCTGTTACACACCGCCACTCATCCATAGAGTTCCTCACACACATAGTCACACATGCAAACAAAGTATCAAACATCCATTTACTTGCATATACAGTTATACACACACTACCACACTTACTTCTACAGAAACTTACACATACTTACTCTCTTAAACAATCACTTATAGAAACACCTACTTATTTGTACAGGAACTCTTCCAATCTCTCACTCTCACATATACTCACTTATATACACCAATACTCACATATACTAGTTTAAAACATATGTAGTTACTCATAAAGACACTATTGAGACAGTCATTCACTCACTAACACACCCATACACATACTCATCCACCTATACAGTCCTGCACACATGCTGTCTTCAACACATACAAACAGTGAGCCACTCATTCATGCATCTATGCACTAAGTAATACCCCCCACCGAACCATATAGACACTCACACTCATACTGATACTCAAAAAACCAACTAATAACCCATATAGACACTCATGTAGCTACTCACCAACCCATGCAGCCACTTATACACAAAGTGAGAGACTGATACAGATATTTTCATATTTAAACATTACTCACTAACCCATGTATTCACTAAGATACACTTAGTCAGTTATACAATCAATTTTACAAAAACAAATCATCCATTTAGACACTTATATACCCATTTATTCTTCCATCGACCTTGAGATATACATATATAAAACATATTTAATTTTCAGAAAAACACACATTCACTGGATGATGTCATCTGTGATGTCATCAGTGATGTCATTTGAGATGTCATCAGTGATGTCATGAGTGATGTCACTGACCATGTCATGAGTGATCTAATATGTGACGTCATCAGCAGTGCATTGCGGGCGCGCGAGTTATAGTTAGCTGAACTAACTATAACGGGGGAATTTCTATGGTTTTGTACGAGTGAAATGTCCAACTAACTATAACGCCCCTGAAACCTATGGTTTTTTCAGTGAATTTCTAAGGTTTTTTAAATGCTAATTTCTAACTATAACGTGCCTGAAACCTATGGTTTTTTCAGTGAATATATATATATTTATTATACTATGTATACATGTGAAAATGTCTCGGTCCCCTGTTTGCCTCGGTGGCATGGAAAAAATGGGTGGAACTGACGTCAGCACGCCGACGAGGTCCTCTTATGGCTCCGATGACGTCATACGGTGTCGCGAGCAGAGCCGTGCTATTATGATGTCCTCGTTGACGTGGGAGAGCTAGGAAAGAATTTCCGTGGAATGCTGGTGCAGGGGATATTCACCTAAGTGTTCAGGCTAGTCCTTTGGGAGCAACTGTTTATGTTGCCACTCCAGAAACCGAAACCAGTGATCCGAGGGCAGAGGCCCTGCAGATGGCACACGAGGTGGGGTGCCCAGTCGTGTGCACCGGTGGGGCAGCGAAGTGACAAGCACCACAACCCACAAAAAAGGTAACGAGGGCACTGAATAACACAGGATCTTCTCTTTGTATCTGGCAGGAACAACGAAGTTAAAATGCCCTAGTACCAAAATGTAGAATTAGTGCTATAACGGTCTTCAAGAGGACCTGCGATGCCGCTTCTGCCTCCCGTACCCTGGAGGTGGCACATGGGTCATGCGGTACGGTCATACTGTGGTGGGACGCATACTCGTTGACCTCTCATGGCACTGCTCCACACTTCAGGGAGGACGCTTTCCATTAGCTATGTTTTCTGATGACATGTCGCGCCGGCCCCGTCCAACAACAGAACTCCTTTAGATCCAAACAGACTCTTCCACTCTCTCACCGGAAGTGAAACCAGGCCACGCGGACACTTTCACAATACAACAGCCAGGAATGCACTTTTCAGTAAAAAACCACATTCCTTCCTCCTAATTAATCAAATAAACGTCTCACTGAAGAACAGGGGCCAGCTTCGATCGGTAAACAGCCGTTACAACAACTTTTTTACTTTGTAATACCATTACAATGCATGCATTACCACGCATGCGTTGTACATCACAAAGTCATTACTACGCATGTTTTTAGAACGCATGGACATTTACCACGCATTCCTTTACAACGAATTTTGTTGTAAAGGTATGTATGGTAAATGACCATGCATTCTAAAAAACATGTAGACGATCCATGTCGTTGTAAGGAAACAGAGGCTGTTCCGTTTCCTCACAACGACGTGCACCGCCCCTCAGAGACGACGTGAAGCAGGAACCACGAGGAGAGAGGAACCACGATGAGTGAGAGGTAAGGGGGATTGGGCATGGGGTGGGGGTTTCTTTTCTAGGGTTTAGGGTAGTGCAGTGGTGTTTGGGTGGTGTAGGGGGTCGTGCTGGGGGTAGTGTTTTAGGGTTTAGGGTAGTGCAGTGGTGTTTGGGTAGCGTAGGGGGTCGTGCTGGGGGTAGTGTTTTAGGGTTTAGGGTAGTGCAGTAGTGTAGGGGGTCGTGCTGGGGGTAGTGTTTTAGGGTTTAGGGTTGTGCAGTGGTGTATGGGTAGTATAGGGGGTCGTGCTGGGGTAGTGTATTAGGGTTTAGGGTAGTACAGTGGTGTTTGAGTAGTGTAGGGGGTCATTCTGGTGGTAGTGTTTTATGGTTTAGGTTAGTGCAGTGGTGTTTGTGTCGTGTAGGGGGTCATGCTGGGGGTAGTGTTTTATGGTTTAGGGTAGTGCAGTGGTGTTTGGGTAGTGTAGGGGGTCGTGTTGGGGGTAGATTTAGGGTTTAGGGTAGTGCAGTGGTGTTTGGGTAGTGTAGGGAGTTGTACTGGGGGTAGTGTTTTAGGGTTTAGGGTAGTGCAGTAGTGTTTGTGTAGTATAGGGGGTTGTGCTGGGGGTAGTGTTTTAGGGTTTATGTTAGTGCAGTGGTGTTTGGGTAGTGTAGGGGGTAGTGCTGGGGTAGTGTTTTAGGGTTTAGGGTAGTGCAGTGGTGTTTGTGTAGTGTAGGGGGTAGTGTTTTAGGGTTTAGGGTAGTGCAGTGGTGTTTGTGTAGTGTAGGGGGTCATGCTGTGGGTAGTGTTTTAGGGTTTAGGGTAGTGCAGTTGTGTTTGTGTAGTGTAGGGGTCGTGTTTTAGGGTATAGGGTAGTGCAGTGGTGTTTGGGTAGTGTAGGGGTCATGCTGGGGTTAGTGTATAAGGGTTTAGGGTAGTGCAGTGGTGTTTGGGTAGTATAGGGGGTCGTGCTGGGGGTAGTGTTTTAGGGTTTAGGGTAGTGCAGTGGTGTTTGTGTAGTGTGGGAGGTCATGCTGGGGGTAGATTTAGGGTTTAGTGTAGTGCAGTGGTGTTTGGGTAGTGTAGGGAGTCGTGCTGGGGGTAGTGTTTTAGGGTTTAGGGTAGTCCAGTGGTGTTTGTGTAGTGTAGGGAGTCATGCTGGGGGTAGTGTTTTAGGGTTTAGGGTAGTGCAGTGGTGTTTGTGTAGTGTAGGGGGTCATGCTGGGATAGTGTTTTAGGGTTTAGGGTAGTGCAATGGTGTTTGGGTAGTGTAGGGGGTAGTGCTGGGGTAGTGTTTTGGGTTTACGGTTGTGCAGTGGTGTTTGTGTAGTGTAGGGGTCGTGCTGGGGGTAGTGTTTTAGGGTTTAGGGTAGTGCAGTGGTGTTTGTGTAGTGTAGGGGGTAGTGTTTAAGGGTTTAGGGTAGTGCAGTGGTGTTTGTGTACTGTAGCGGGTCGTGCTGAGTTCTAGTGTTTTAGGGTTTAGGGTAGTGCAGTGGTGTTTGTGTAGTGTAGGGGGTCGTGTTTTTGGGTTTAGGGTCGTGCAGTGTTGTTTGGGTAGTGTAGGGGGTCGTGCTGGGGGTAGTGTTTTTGAGTTTAGGGTAGTGCAGTTGTGTTTGGGTAGTGAAGGGGGTCGTGCTGGGGGTAGTGTTTTAGGGTTTAGGGTAGTGCAGTTGTGTTTAGGTAGTGAAGGGAGTCGTGCTGGGGGTAGTGTTTTAGGGTTTAGGGTAGTGCAGTGGTGTTTGTGTAGTGTAGGGGGTCATGCTGGGGGTAGATTTAGGGTTTTGGGTAGTGCAGTGGTGTTTGTATAGTGTAGGGGGTCGTGCTGGGGGTAGTGTTTTGGGGTTTAAGGCAGTGCAGTGGTGTTTGTGTAGTGAAGGGGTCGTGCTGGGGGTAGTGTTTTAGGGTTTAGGGTAGTGCAGTGGTGTTTGTGTAGTGTAGGGGTTGTGCTGTGGGTAGATTTAGGGTTTAGGGTAGTGCAGTGGTGTTTGGGTAGTGTAGGGAGTTGTGCTGGTGGTAGTGTTTTAGGGTTTAGGGTAGTGCAGTTATGTTTGGGTAGTGTAGGGTGTCATGCTGGGGGTAGTGTTTTAGGGTTTAGGGTAGTGCAGTGGTGTTTGGGTAGTGTAGGGTCAACCAACATGAATTTGTCCTTGTGTGATGCTAACTCAATGCTCATGCAAAGCACTCCAATACCTGACCAGTCTGCACTATATAAAACTGCAAAGAGCAAAAATAAAAAGTGTTTTGCACACTTCTGTCATTGGGCTATACGTGGGCTACCTCTGGGTGATATTTGTGCTACATTTGGGCTCTTTGTTTCTCTGGTAGGCCATCTTGGGAGACTTATTTGTTATGAAGTTTCCTAATTTCCTCATTTACTACAGTCTCCTCAGTAGGAAATGCTTTCAGTTTTACTTTGATTCCATCAAGAAGGCATTCAGATGTGCCACACATTTGCCATAAATTCAGAATGTTAGCACTCTAGTTGTTCATTAGATCACTGTAGTAAAGCTACTGCTCACCAAGGAGTTAACTGGAAGTCTACTGCTGGTATTGAAAGTGATTGTTTCAGTCTGCATGTCAGAATTTTCTAATGAAATAGAAGAGGATTTGAGATCTCATCAAAACATGCCCTAATTTTTCTTTCTGCAGCACTAACCATAATTTTTTTTTTTTTTTTGCCTGATGCCTGTCTATTCCTCTGAATTCTCTTGTGTTGTTTTCCTCCCTCATGCCTCACATCCATCAGCTTTTCTGTTCTCTTGTGTTGCTTTTCTTCCCTCATGCATCGCACCCGTCAGTTTATGTGTTCTCTTATAGTTGCCTTTTCTCCTCTCATGTCTCGCACCTATCAGTTATTGGGACCTCATGTCCTGCACCTGTCGGTTCTTTTTTTTTTTTTTTTTTTTTAAATAATTTTTTTATTAGTTAAATATCCGGCAAATCAATACATACATTTTACAATTCATTTTATACTATATTATAAACCATATAAAATCCTGCTTATACATAAAATCAGTAAATCAAACAAAAAACATTTAAAAATAGCTAAAACATAGGGGGAGCACATAATTAATATTCCATTATCTTACAGTTCATTCTATATTAAAGAGCGACCTCACTCTCAATGGTCGGATGACATTTCGCTTTATCTCTCCATCTCCTGATAGGGGCCCAAATTCTCAATCCCAATTCCCTCATCTTCCTACCTCTCCTTATATAGAGGGTGGATTCCAGGTTATACATCCCTAAAAGACGTGTCAACCACATTTGAAAGGTGGGGGGAATTGGGTCCTTCCAACCTGCTGCTAAAAGTAGCCTGAGGACTGCTATACATATAAAAACAAAAGATTCATTTTCCTTACTAAGGCCCAGATTACTATCATACCCTATTAACATTAAGGTCGGGGATAGTTCAATCTTAGATCCTAGCAGCCCCTCCCAAAAGATCTCAATCTCTCCTTGAATCATACTTAATTTTCCACATTGATAAAACATGTGTATCAAATCAGCTGGCCCTTCTCCACACCTTGGGCACTTATCATCTACTCTCTTTCCCCACTTATACAATTTTGCTGGGGTGTAGTAAAGATTAAATAGGGTTTTATACTGTTGAGCTTTTAAATTAGTTGATCGAAATAGCTTTCCTGCTAAATGTAATGCTTTATACATATCTACATCAAAATCATTTAATTCAGTTACCCAAGTTGCTTCAAATTTTTCCATATCGTCTTGTAAATTCAAGAGCAGGGTACTATATACCATCTTTATTTTAGTTCCACCCCCTACCAAGTACTCCATAAGATTGATTCTGTCCCCCGGAGAAATCCGTGGCCTAAAACCCGATAAATATTTCTGGATTTGTATATATTTAAAGCCTTGATTTGCCGGGAGCCCATATTTCTGCTGTAGAGCACTAAATCCCAACATTTGATCTCTTTCATATATATCACCTATTTTCCTTATACCTTGTTGATCCCAAATCCTGCCCATCCTATCATACAATAGTTGCGGCAATATAGTTGTTTTCCAGAGGGGGTATAGTAATTTATTTTTGGGATTGCCAAAATCTTACATGCCTTCTTCCAAACCTCCCATGCATTTACCATTACCTTATACCGCATTTTCTTATAGTATCGCCTATCTGACATACGAAGTAGAAACCCCATAGCCTCTCCACCTAATATCAGCTCATATATTGATGGGAGGATATAATTACTTGTATTTATAACCGTTTGGTTCCTTTCTGGGTCTAGTAATATTGCCATCTGGCTTATTAAGCAAGACCATTGATAAAATCTGACATTCGGGATTGCTAACCCCCTTAGCAGCGGTAAGGACAAATATTTCATGGCACGTCTAATTTTCCCGTATTGCCACATAAAATTTATAAAAACTGATTCAATTGATTTCATAGTTAATTCATCAATCATAACTGGAATAGATCGGAACAGATACAAAATCTTAGGTAGCATAGTCATCTTTAGTACGTTACCTCTCCCAATTAATGATAGACGCATACCATCTATCCTTTTTAGATCCGCTGAGATTGATTTTACCAACGGGTCAAAGTTATCCTTTACTATTTTATCCACTGCTGCACTGATTCTAACTCCTAAATACATTGCTCCTTCTATACACCTTATATCATCCATTTTAATATTCTCTGTACACACTATTTGGGTCTTACTTTCATTTAACAAATAGCCAGACCTCTGACCAAACTCCCTAGTTATCTCAGTTATTGCCTTAATTGCTCTGACTGGATCCGGAGTTAATACAGCCAGGTCATCCGCGTATGCCAGCAACTTGGTCTCATAACCGTTAGTTATTATAGGCTTAATATCTTTACAACCCAATAATCTTATTATCAATGGCTCAATATATAGGGCGAACAATATTGGTGAACAGGGACAACCCTGTCTAGTCCCTCTGGAAATAAAGATATTATCGGAGCTATCCCCCATTAACTGAATTTTGGCCTTTGGCTCCGAGTACATTGCCCTGATAGCCTGTAGCATTCTTGGGCCAAACCCCTTTCGTTCCAATATCCCCCACAAATACGTCCACTTTACTCGGTCGAAGGCTTTTTCCGCGTCGAGAAGGATCATGGCCATTCTGCCCCCCGTGGCAGCCTGGACATCAAAGAGCGTAATGGTACGCCTTACATGGTCAGTTGTTCCACGCCCTGGTACAAAACCATGCTGCCACGGGGAGACCAAACCGCCAATGACCCCTCCCAACCTTTTCGCTAGCACCTTAGAGTACACTTTAGTATCTGCATTAATGAGGGATATTGGACGATATGATGCTGGATTGTCCTTTGGTTTCCCCTTTTTATGAAACACCACTATGTTGGTTTCTTTCCAAGATTCTGGGATATTACCCGTATGCAATATACCATTAAACAAGTCCAACATAATAGGGGCAATCACACTCTGAATACATTTATAAGCTTCTAAGGGGATGCTATCGGGGCCCGATGCCTTCCCTGATGATAGTTCTTGAAGGGCCTCATTCACTTCCTCTATCGTAATATCCCTTTCTAATTCTTCTTTTGCCTGTCTGTCAAGCTGAGGGCCTATATCCTCTACCTCCATCCTAGGGGCTTCCGTGATATTCTCTTCTTTATATAGCTTTTGATAATAATCTTTAAATACCCTAAGGATATCTTTTACCTCCGTATATACTTGATCTTCTTCCCGTATATCTATAATTGTATTCCTAATACTTTGTTGTCTAATTCTTAGTGCTAATAGTTTACCTGCCTGTTCTCCTGTCTCATACAACTGACCCCTATGAATTTGGTAATCGTCTGCAGCTTTCTGTGATATCCATTTTTGCAGCTCAGATTTTAGGGTCAAAATCCTATACTGGATCTCCACACCCTCTTTCCCCTGACCTATATCTTCTATATGTTGTTCCTCTGCTACCATTAATTCTCTTAGTAATCTTCCACTTTCCATCTCCCCTTCTTTCCTTAGTCTGGCTATAAAACTAATTGTTTCTCCCCTAAGAGCAGCTTTGAATGTGTCCCAGACTATATTTCGAGAGGCACTATATCTATTCATGTCAAAAAAGTTTGGGCCCACTTCTTCAAATACTCACAATAATTTGGGTTTACTAATACCTTCCTATTAAAAGTCCATTTTGCATAGCGTTTATGAGGGGAATCAATTTCCAAATATAAAACCAGTGGGTTATGATCTGATATTACCTTTGGTAATATCTCAATCCTAACTTTCATTATTACTGTCGCTGATATTAAAAAATAATCCAGCTTTGTATATTTTTTATGTGGACATGAGAAATAGGTAAATCCTGCCTTGTTTGGTTCTTTATTCCCCCAGACATCTATCAGCCCATGACTACTGATTAATGCACTCAAAGCCCGATATACTTTTGGCTTTCGTCCAGTATATGGCTTATTACTAGCCAGATCGACTGCAATATTAAAATCTCCACATACTATCATTGGAGTTGACCATGTCGTCAGTTCAATTTCAAGATGAGCAAAAATTTCAGGTTCATCTTGATTAGACCCATATATAGTACATAAAGTAATTCCAATTCCAAGCTCCACCACCACCCATCTCCCCAGGGTATCTATTATTTTACGCTTCACACCACCAAGAGCCGTTCTACCCAATATCGCTACCCCCTAATAGTAGAAGTCTGAGAGGAACAGGCCAATAGTTCATATCCTTTTATATTTAACATATTTCTTTTGGCCCAAGGTACGTGGGTTTCCTGTAAACACACCACGTCGAAATAATTTGATCTTACAAACTCCCCTAATCTTTGCCTCTTTCTCCAATCATTTAATCCCCCTACATTTACAGTACATATCTTAAGCTTCCCCATTCTTCTTTATAGAGTTATTCCATCCTACACTACTTTCATTGATTAACTGTTTTATTCGCAGGCCCTTCAACCATCTCTTTATCAAATGCCGGATATTCATTTTCTCCCCGTGACCCCCTCCCCCACCCCCACTCCCCCTTCTCACTCCCCTCCCTCCCCCTCCCTTCTACCGTGATCCTCCACCTCCCCTTTGAAGCGCTCAGACTCTAGTCTGTGCATAGGATGATTGCAGCATCAGTGACATGGCTGATCCTCTTCCAAAAAATTTCCCTTACAGATTACCCCCTATTAATCTTATATAATCATTAATCTAATGATACACACTTATAACATTTACAAGACTGCCCCTTCACCATTTCTTTCCTATATCTCCTTCGCCTTCTCTAACCCAAATTTTTTTTTTTTTAAACTTTATTTGATTATAGTGTCCAGAAATTCCTTTGCTTTTATTTCTGATGCAAAATACCGCGTCTGCCCATCATGGATCACCTTGAGTTGAGCCGGATTTATCAAATAGGCCTGGATACCTTTCTCCTGACACGGTTTGATGAGCTGCCTTAACCTCCATCTTCTTTCTACAGTAGTATGGCAGAAGTCCGGGCGCACAAAGTATGATATCTCCCCACTTATTCTCTTAGAGTCAGGTCTTGCCTTTTCTGATATTGCCTGACGGAGGAGAAAATTGCCAAAGTACACAAGAATCGCCCGCGGCTTAGCTCCTTCCCCTGCTTGCACCCTTGGTTTGAAAGGAGTGCGATGTGCTCTCTGGACTTCTACTGCCCAATTCCATTCTGATAATTCAGGAGCGAGGACTTGAATAACCCAATTATGTATGTCCTAGTGTCAGACCCCTCGACCCCTCCGGGATCCCTAGCACCCTTAGGTTATTCCTCCTCTGTCTATTTTCAAACTCTTCGAGTTTCCATTGGATATCCTTAATTTGCGAGCCTTGAGCCTCTACCTGTATTGCAGCACCTGAAGCCTCTGTTTCCGTTGACACAATCCTTTCTTCTAAGTTGGTCACCCTCTCCCCAATCTTCATATAAGACTTAGAGAGTTTCCTAACAACGCCTTGCATTTTTCGAAGAGCAGCCTGCGCCTTGCGGCTATCTTGGCGCGTTTCTTCCCTGTGTGAGAGGATAGCCTGGTGTATTACCTCTAATGTTGGAGAAACAAAACTAGCCTCTGCGGGGGTTGCCCCTGCCTCTGTACCAGATAGCTGAGTCGCTGCTGAGTAATCCCATTTCAAATCCTTTCTGTCTCGTTTTTGTGTACTGAGGCGCTGGTTATTCTTTTTTACTGTTTTAGATTGAGCCTTATCACTGTCCTCAGGGTCGGTATCTAAATTGCTCACCTCCGATGATGTACTAAGACCATCCTCCGACCACTCAGCTCCTTCTGAGACTGAAAAAAATAATCGCTCGGTTCTTTTTCCCCATTATTTTTGTCCCCTGCATCCAGGTCCGCTGCGACATTTAATTCACTTCCCAATATATTTTCCGCCCTTTGTTGTGCCTCTGGACACACCATTACTATCTTGGGGCCGACTACTACCTGCTCCACTGCTGTACCCTGAAGCTCCAGAGTAACCAAAGATGCCTCCTCCAATTCCGTGATTTCTTCACCAACTCCATTATCAACCCTCTCCCCACTTCCATCAGTCCCTCGCAAGGGGGGGACGTCCTCTCTCAATTGCCTCTCATTTGGCACAGTACCTTTCACCGCTGATGAATCCCGATTCTCCTTGCGGCTCACCTCCCGATTTTGTCTACTCCTTTCCCCGACAGCCTGCGATTCCTTTGGGCGCTGCAAGAGCTCCACCACCGATGGACCGGGCGGACGGGGTTTCCCAGCTCCCCCGCCTCTTCCGCTCTTCACCGCTGGAAGCTCTTTGCTGGGAGTCTGAGGCTGCGCTCGTCCCATAACTAAGTCCGGGGATCCATGCTCCGTCTCCGCTGGGTTCCGACATCGCACCACACGACTTCCCGCCGACTTTGACATCCCGGCATCCGCGGCTGCTTTCGGGCCCATTCTATCACGGCTCCCGTCACTCCCAGGTAGACGATGCCTCAGGCAGGACGGATGCGCCGTCAGGGCGCGTTTCAAAACCTGAATCCCGGACTCGATCCAGTTAGTCCAGTCCTCGCAGCAGCAACAGCTCCGGGATCTCTGCATGAGGGGCTTCTCATTCAGTAAGCACTTTCCCTCAACTCATACGGGGTTTCGCCAAACCAACAGCCAATTCACTGATACTGCTATCGGCCTTCTACGCGGCCGCCATCTTGC
>CAWUFW010029408.1:0-19156 GCA_963921515.1 Calotriton arnoldi | reverse complement strand
TCATGCTTCGTTCAATTTACATGTTGCTTGCCTCATGGAAACAGTCCAGCCTGAACTGCCAAGCCATGTCTTCCCTGGATGGAAAACAGGCATCCTGGGACCGGTTTTGGGCTAACAGCCCTCATCAGCCAGGCTAGCTTGAATCCAGTGGCAAAGTGAGCAAGGGACCCACGTCTGGGCATACCCTGCCAACTTAGGGCGAACAAAGCAAACACAAGGAGATAATGGACGGAGCGCTGACATTTTTCAGACACTCGCCACCTGTCACAGATCTGGGTTGAATCCATCATTGTTCTTTAGTTCACTTCGCCACCCCAGTTCAAACACAGCTATATGCAAATCAGTCTTGACCCTGTGCCTCATGGGAACAGTCCAGCCCGAACTGCCAAGCCATGTCTTCCCTGGACCAGAAACAAGCATCCTGGGACCGGTTTCGGGCTAATAGCCCTCATCAGCCAGGCTAGCTTGAATCCAGTGGCAAAGTGAGCAAGGGACCCACGTCTGGGCATACGCTGCCAACTTAGGGCGAACAAAGCAAACACAAGGAGATGATGGACGGAGCGCTGAAACTTTTTAGACGCTCACCCCCAGTCACAGATCTGGGTTGAATCCATCATCATTCTTTACCTCACTTCACCACCCCAGTTCAGACATAGCTATATGCAAATCAGTCTTGTCATTGTGCCTCATGGGAACAGTTCAGCCCGAACTGCCAAGCCATGTCTTTCCTGGAACGGAAACAAGCATCCTGGGACCAGTTTTGGGCTAACAGCCCTCATCAGCCAGGCTAGCTTGAATCCAGTGGCAAAGTGAGCAAGGGACCCACGTCTGGGCATACCCTGCCAACTTAGGGCGCAGAAAGCAAACACAAGGAGATGATGGACCGAGCGCTGAAAGTTTTCATACATTCACCCCCAGTCACAGTTCTGGCTTGAATCCATCATCGTTCTTCAGCTCACTTCGCCACCCCAGTTCAGACACAGCTTTATGCAAATCAGTCTTGACCCTGTGCCTCATGGGAACAGTCCAGCCCGAACTGCCAGGCCATGTCTTCCCTGGACCGGAAACAAGAATCTTGGGACCGGTTTCGGGCTAACAGCCCTCATCAGCCAGGCTAGCTTGAATCCAGTGGCAAAGTGAGCAAGGGACCCACGTCTGGGCATACCCTGCCAACTTAGGGTGAACAAAGCAAACACAAGGAAATTACGGATGGAGAGCATACATTTTTCAGACACTCACCCCCAGTCACAGATCTGGGTTGAATTCATCATCGTTCTTCAGCTCACTTCGCCACCCCAGTTCAGACACAGCTACATGCAAATCAGTCTTGACCCTGTGTCTCATGGGAATAGTTCAGCCCGAACTGCCAAGCCATGTCTTCCCTGGACTGGAAACAAGCATCCTTGGACCGGTTTCAGGCTAACAGACCTCATCAGCCAGGCTAGCTTGAATCCAGTGCAAAGTGAGCAAGGGACCCACGTCTGGACATACCCTGCCAACTTAGGGCGAACAAAGCAAACACAAGGAGATAATGGACGGAGCGCTGAAACTTTTCAGACACTCACCCCCAGTCACAGATCTGGGTTGAATCCATCATCGTTCTTTACCTCACTTCACCACCCCAGTTCAGACACATCTATATGCAAATCAGTCTTGACCCTGTGCCTCATGGGAACAGTTCAGCCCGAACTGCCAAGCCATGTCTTTCCTGGAATGGAAACAAGCATCCTGGGACCGGTTTTGGGCTAACAGCCCTCATCAGCCAGGCTAGCTTGAATCCAGTGGCAAAGTGAGCAAGGGACCCACGTCTGGGCATACCCTGCTAACTTAGGGCGAATAAAGGAAACACAAGGAGATGATGGACCGAGCGCTGAAAGTTTTCAGACACTCACCCACAGTCACAGATCTGGGTTGAAGCCATCATCGTTCTTTAGCTCACTTCTCCACCCCAGTTCAGACACAGCTATTTGCAAATCAGTCTTGACCCTGTGCCTCATTGGAACAGTTCAGCCCGAACTGCCAAGCCATGTCTTTCCTGGAACGGAAACAAGCATCCTGGGACCGGTTTTGGGCTAACAGCCCTCATCAGCCAGGCTAGCTTGAATCCAGTGGCAAAGTGAGCAAGGGACCCACATCTGGGCATACCCTGCCAACTTAGGGCGAACAAAGCAAACACAAGGAAATGATGGATGGAGCGCATAAACTTTTCAGACATTCACACCCAGTCACAGATCTGGCTTGAATCCATCATCGTTCTTCAGCTCACTTCGCCACCCCAGTTCAGACACAGCTTTATGCAAATCAGTCTTGACCCTGTGCCTCATGGGAATAGTCCAGCCTGAACTGCCAAGCCATGTCTTCCCTGGACCGGAAACAAGCATCCTTGGACCGGTTTCAGGCTAACAGCCCTCATCAGCCAGGCTAGCTTGAATCCAGTGGCAAAGTGAGCAAGGGACCCACGTCTGGGCATACCCTGCCATCTTAGGGTGAACAAAGCAAGCACAAGGAGATGATGGATGGAGCGCTGACATTTTTCAGACACTCACCCCCAGTCACAGATCTGGGTTGAAGCCATCATCGTTCTTTAGCTCACTTCACCACCCCCAGTTCAGACACAGCTATATGCAAATCAGTCTTGACCCTGTGCCTCATGGGAACAGTCCAGCCCGAACTGCCAAGCCATGTCTTCCCTGGACCGGAAACAAGAATCCTGGGACCGGTTTCGGGCTAACAGCCCTCATCAGCCAGGCTAGCTTGAATCCAGTGGCAAAGTGAGCAAGGGACCCAGGTCTGGGTATATCCTGCCAACTTAGCGTGAACAAATCAAACAGAAGGAGATGATGGACGGAGCGCTGGAACTTTTCAGACACTCACCCCCAGTCACAGAACTGGGTTGAAGCCATCATCGTTCTTTAGCTCACTTCACCACCCCAGTTCAGACACAGCAATATGCAAATCAGTCTTGACCCTGTGTCTCATGGGAACAGATCAGCCCAAACTGCCAAGCCATGTCTTCCCTGGACCGGAAACAAGCATCCTGGTACCGGTTTTCTGGCTAACAGCCCTCATGAGCCAGGCTAGCTTGAATCCAGTGGCAAAGTGAGCAAGGGACCCACGTCTGGGCATACCCTGCCAACTTAGGGTGAACAAAGCAAACACAAGGAAATTACGGATGGAGCGCATACATTTTTCAGACACTCACCCCCAGTCACAGATCTGGGTTGAATTCATTATCGTTCTTCAGCTCACTTCGCTACCCCAGTTCAGACACAGCTACATGCAAATCAGTCTTGACCCTGTGCCTCATGGGAATAGTCCAGCCCGAACTGCCAAGCCATGTCTTCTCTGGACCGGAAACAAGCATCCTTGGACCGGTTTCAGGCTAACAGCCCTGATCAGCCAGGCTAGCTTGAATCCAGTGGCAAAGTGAGCAAGGGACCCACGTCTGGGCATACCCTGCCAATTTAGGGTGAACAAAGCAAACACAAGGAGATAATGGACGGAGCGCTGAAACTTTTCAGACACTCACCCCCAGTCATAGATGTGGGTTGAATCCATCATCGTTCTTTAGTTCACTTCACCACCCCAGTTCAGACACAGCTATATGCAAATCAGTCTTGACCCTGTGCCTCATGGAAACAGTCCAGCCTGAACTGCCAAGCCATGTCTTCCCTGGATGGAAAACAGGCATCCTGGGACCGGTTTTGGGCTAACAGCCCTCATCAGCCAGGCTAGCTTGAATCCAGTGGCAAAGTGAGCAAGGGACCCACGTCTGGGCATACCCTGCCAACTTAGGGCGAACAAAGCAAACACAAGGAGATAATGGACGGAGCGCTGAAATTTTTCAGACACTCGCCACCTGTCACAGATCTGGGTTGAATCCATCATTGTTCTTTAGTTCACTTCGCCACCCCAGTTCAAACACAGCTATATGCAAATCAGTCTTGACCCTGTGCCTCATGGGAACAGTCCAGCCCGAACTGCCAAGCCATGTCTTCCCTGGACCAGAAACAAGCATCCTGGGACCGGTTTCAGGCTAATAGCCCTCATCAGCCAGGCTAGCTTGAATCCAGTGGCAAAGTGAGCAAGGGACCCACGTCTGGGCATACGCTGCCAACTTAGGGCGAACAAAGCAAACACAAGGAGATGATGGACGGAGCGCTGAAACTTTTTAGACGCTCACCCCCAGTCACAGATCTGGGTTGAATCCATCATCGTTCTTTACCTCACTTCACCACCCCAATTCAGACACAGCTATATGCAAATCAGTCTTGTCATTGTGCCTCATGGGAACAGTTCAGCCCGAACTGCCAAGCCATGTCTTTCCTGGAACGGAAACAAGCATCCTGGGACCAGTTTTGGGCTAACAGCCCTCATCAGCCAGGCTAGCTTGAATCCAGTGGCAAAGTGAGCAAGGGACCCACGTCTGGGCATACCCTGCCAACTTAGGGCGCAGAAAGCAAACACAAGGAGATGATGGACCGAGCGCTGAAAGTTTTCAGACATTCACCCCCAGTCACAGATCTGGCTTGAATCCATCATCGTTCTTCAGCTCACTTCGCCACCCCAGTTCAGACACAGCTTTATGCAAATCAGTCTTGACCCTGTGCCTCATGGGAACAGTCCAGCCCGAACTGCCAGGCCATGTCTTCCCTGGACCGGAAACAAGAATCTTGGGACCGGTTTCGGGCTAACAGCCCTCATCAGCCAGGCTAGCTTGAATCCAGTGGCAAAGTGAGCAAGGGACCCACGTCTGGGCATATCCTGCCAACTTAGGGCGAACAAAGCAAACACAAGGAGATGATGGACGGAGCGCTGGAACTTTTCAGACACTCACCCCCAGTCACAGATCTGTGTTGAAGCCATCATCATTCTTTAGCTCACTTCGCCACCCCAGTTCAGAGACAGCTATATTCAAATCAGTCTTGACCCTGTGCCTCATGGGAACAGATCAGCCAGAACTGTCAATTCATGTCTTCCCTGGACCGGAAACAAGCATCCTGGGACCGGTTTTCCGGCTAACAGCCCTCATCAGCCAGGCTAGCTTGAATCCAGTGGCAAAAAGAGCAAGGGACCCACGTCTGGGCATACCCTGCCAACTTAGGGTGAACAAAGCAAACACAAGGAAATTACGGATGGAGAGCATACATTTTTCAGACACTCACCCCCAGTCACAGATCTGGGTTGAATTCATCATCGTTCTTCAGCTCACTTCGCCACCCCAATTCAGAGACAGCTACATGCAAATCAGTCTTGACCCTGTGTCTCATGGGAATAGTTCAGCCCGAACTGCCAAGCCATGTCTTCCCTGGACTGGAAACAAGCATCCTTGGACCGGTTTCAGGCTAACAGACCTCATCAGCCAGGCTAGCTTGAATCCAGTGCAAAGTGAGCAAGGGACCCACGTCTGGACATACCCTGCCAAATTAGGGCGAACAAAGCAAACACAAGGAGATAATGGACAGAGCGCTGAAACTTTTCAGACACTCACCCCCATTCATAGATCTGGGTTGAATCCATCATCGTTCTTTAGTTCACTTCGCCACACCAGTTCAGACACAGCTATATGCAAATCAGTCTTGACCCTGTGCCTCATTGGAACAGTCCAGCCAGAACTGCCAAGCCATGTCTTCCCTGGACCCAAAACAAGCATCCTGGGACCGGTTTCGGGCTAACAGCCAACAGCAGCCAGGCTAGCTTGAATCCAGTGGCAAAGTGAGCAAGGGACCCAAGTCTGGGCATACCCTGCCAACTTAGGGCGAACAAAGTAAGCACAAGGAGATGATGGACGGAGCGCTGAAATTTTTCAGACACTCACCCCCAGTCACAGATCTGGGTTGAAGCCATCATCGTTCTTTAGCTCACTTCGCCACCCCAGTTCAGACACAGCTATATGCAAATCAGTCTTGACCCTGTGCCTCATGGGAACAGTTCAGCCCGAACTGCCAAGCCATGTCTTTCCTGGAACGGAAACAAGCATCCTGGGACCGGTTTTGGGCTAACAGCCCTCATCAGCCAGGCTAGCTTGAATCCAGTGGCAAAGTGAGCAAGGGACCCATGTCTTGGCATACCCTGCTAACTTAGGGCGAATAAAGCAAACACAAGGAGATGATGGACCGAGCGCTGAAAGTTTTCAGACACTCACCCACAGTCACAGATCTGGGTTGAAGCCATCATCGTTCTTTAGCTCACTTCTCCACCCCAGTTCAGACACAGCTATTTGCAAATCAGTCTTGACCCTGTGCCTCATTGGAACAGTTCAGCCCGAACTGCCAAGCCATGTCTTTCCTGGAACGGAAACAAGCATCCTGGGACTGGTTTTGGGCTAACAGCCCTCATCAGCCAGGCTAGCTTGAATCCAGTGGCAAAGTGAGCAAGGGACCCACATCTGGGCATACCCTGCCAACTTAGGGCGAACAAAGCAAAAACAAGGAAATGATGGATGGAGCGCATGAAACTTTTCAGACATTCACCCCCAGTCACAGATCTGGCTTGAATCCATCATCGTTCTTCAGCTCACTTCACCACCCCAGTTCAGACACAGCTTTATGCAAATCAGTCTTGATCCTGTGCCTCATGGGAATAGTCCAGCCCGAACTGCCAAGCCATGTCTTCCCTGGACCGGAAACAAGCATCCTTGGACTGGTTTCAGGCTAACAGCCCTCATCAGCCAGGCTAGCTTGAATCCAGTGGCAAAGTGAGCAAGGGACCCATGTCTGGGCATACCCTGCCAACTTAGGGCGAACAAAGCAAGCACAAGGAGATGATGGATGGAGCGCTGACATTTTTCAGACACTCACCCCCAGTCACAGATCTGGGTTGAAGCCATCATCGTTCTTTAGCTCACTTCACCACCCCAGTTCAGACACAGCTATATGCAAATCAATCAATCAATCAATCACGGCATTTATAGAGCGCGCTACTCACCCGGGAGGGTCTCAAGGCGCTGGGGGAGGGGGTAAGTTACTGCTCGAACAGCCAGGTCTTGAGCTGCTTCCTGAAGGAGAGATGGTCCTGGGTTCGCCGAAGGTGAGTGGGGAGGGAGTTCCAGGTCTTGGCTGCCAGGTAGGAGAAGGATCTTCCTCCGGCGGTGGTTCTGCGGATGCGTGGTACGGTGGCGAGGGCGTGGCTGGTTGATCGTAGCTGGCGTGTGGGCGTGTAGAAGGTCATGCGGTCGTTGAGGTACTTTGGGCCCAGGTCGTGGAGGGCCTTGTGTGCGTGGGTGAGGAGTCTGAACGTGATTCTCTTGCTGACGGGGAGCCAGTGCAGGTCTTTCAGGTGCACGGTGATGTGGCTGTGTCGGGGGATGTCCAGGATGAGTCGTGCGGAGGCGTTCTGGATGCGCTGGAGTCTCTTTTGAAGTTTGGCTGTGGTTCCGGCGTAGAGGGTGTTCCCATAGTCCAGTCGGCTGGTGACGAGTGCCTGGGTGACGGTCTTCCTGGTTTCAGTGGGGATCCATCTGAAGATCTTGCGGAGCATGCGCAGGGTGTTGAAGCATGAAGATGAGACGGCGTTGACTTGTCTGGTCATCGACAGGGAGGAGTCCAGGATGAAGCCCAGGTTGCGTGCGTGGTCCGTTGGCTTGGGCGCGGTGCCCAGGGCCGGGGGCCACCAGGAGTCGTCCCAGGCGGAGGGTGATGAGCCCAGGATGAGGACTTCTGTCTTGTCTGAGTTCAGTTTAAGGCGGCTGTTCCTCATCCAGTCGGCGACGTCTCTCATCCCGTCGTGTAGGTTGGCTCTGGCGGTGGTGGGGTCGTTGGTGAGGGAGAGGATCAGCTGGGTGTCGTCGGCGTAGGAGATGATGTTGAGGTTGTGTCGGCGTGCGATGGCTGCGAGGGGGCTCATGTAGACGTTGAAGAGGGTTGGGCTGAGTGAGGATCCTTGTGGAACGCCGCAGATGACTTCGGTGGCTTCGGATCTGAACGGGGGAGGCGGACTCTCTTGGTTCTTCCGGCGAGGAACGAGATGATCCATTCCAGTGCTTTCTCTCGGATTCCGATGTTGCTGAGGCGCTTCACTAGGGTGCGGTGGCAGACGGTGTCGAACGCCGCAGAGAGGTCCAAGAGGATGAGGGCAGCTGTTTCCCCGTTGTCGGTTAGGGTTCTGATGTCGTCGGTGGCTGCGATAAGGGCGGTCTCGGTGCTGTGGTTGGCCCGAAACCCGGACTGCGAGGGGTCGAGGGATCCATTCGTCTCGAGGAAGGCGGCAAGCTGTCTGTTGACGGTCTTCTCGATGACTTTGGCCGGAAACGGAAGGAGCGAGATGGGACGGTAGTTCTTGAGGTCGGTGGGGTCCGCCGTTGGTTTCTTCAGGAGGGCGGTAAGCTCGGCGTGCTTCCAGCTCTCCGGGAAGGTGGCGGTGTGGAAGGAGGAGTTGATGATGTCCCGGAGATGGGGTGCGATGGTGGCGTCGGCTTTGTTGAAGACGTGGTGTGGGCAGGGGTCGGTTGGTGATCCGGAGTGGATGGAGTTCATCGTGCGGGTGGTGTCTTCGGTGCTGATCGGGGTCCAGTTGCAGAGGGTGGTGGTGGCGGGCGTTGGTTCGGCGGTAGGGTGCGTTGTTTGTGCGTCGAAGCTGTTGTGTATGTCGGTGATCTTGCGGTGGAAGAACGCGGAGAGTGAGTTGCAGAGGTCTTGCGAGGGGTGATGTCGTTGTTTCCGGCGCTGGGGTTGGAGAACTCTTTGACGATGCTGAAAAGTTCCTTGCTGTCATGGGCGTTGTTGTCCAGTCGTTCTTTGAGTGCCGACTTCTTGGTGGCACGGATCAGCTGGTGGTGTTTGCGGGTGGCGTGCTTGAGGGCGGTCCTGTTGTCTGTGGTCTGGTCGAGTCGCCAGGTTTTCTCGAGAGTGCGGCAGTTCTTCTTGGATTCCTTGAGTTCGTTGGTGAACCAAGGGGTTTTCTTGCTTCCGGGTCTGCTGGGAGGGTTTTTAGTGGTGCGAGGTCGTCGGCGCAGGCGGTCAGCCACTTGGCGAGGTTGCTGGCTGCTTCGTTTGGGTCCGTTGTGTTGGTGGGTGTGTTCTGGCTGAGGGAGGCGGTGAGCTGCTCGGCGGTGATCTTGCTCCAGCTCCGGCGGGGAGCCTGTTGCGGGTGGTGGTGGGTCGCAGTCTTTCTGAAGCTGAAGTGGACGCAGCTGTGGTCGGTCCAGTGGAGTCCGGTGGCGTGGCTGAAGGAGATGTGCTTGCTGGACGAGAAGACGGGGTCAAGCGTGTGGCCGGCGTAGTGGGTGGGCGTGTTCACCAGTTGCTTGAGTCCGAGGTTGGCGAGGTTGTCCAGCAGGGCGGTGGTGTTTCTGTCGTTGTTGTTCTCCAGGTGGAAGTTGAGGTCCCCTAGGAGGATGTAGTCGGCTGAGGGCATGGCGTGCGGGCTGATGAAGTCTGCGATGTCTTCGCTGAATAGTGTGCGTGGTCCCGGGGGTCTGTAGATGAGGGTGCCTCGGAGGGTGGTCTTGGGGTCAGTGTGTATCTGGAAGTGTAGGTGTTCGGCGGCGGAGAAGGTCTCGTCGGAGTTAGTCGAGATGCGGATGGTGTTCTTGTGTACGATGGCGATGCCTCCTCCCGTCTGGTTGACGCGGTCCTTCCGGGTGATCTTGTATCCATCCGGGATGGCTATGGCGATGTCGGGCGCTGAGGAGGCGTTCATCCAGGTCTCGGTGAGGAAGGCGATGTCCGGTGCTGTTGCGTCGAGCAGGTCCCAGAGTTCCACGGCGTGCCTGTGGACGGAGCGGGTGTTCAGCAGGATGCATTTCAGGTGGTTGCTGCTGTTGCTCGACTTGGCGGAGGTGGTGCACGTCCGGGGGCAGGTGAATCGGCAGGCTTGGCAGGCGAAGGGTCCGTGGGTGCGTCTCGGTGAGGCTCGGTAGCAGGCAGGGTTCCGGCCGGCATTGAGTGCGGTGAGTGTGGCGGCGTCGTAGGTCCGTCGAGTAGTGTTGCGTTGGTGGGTTCCAGGGGTTCTGGCGCTGGGCGCGGTCCAGTCGCGGACGGGCGCAGACGGGCTTGCCTTAGGCGCGCCTTCGGCGCGCCAGCGGCGCGCCCGCTGCGCACGTCCGCTGCGCGGCCGTGCAGCGGCCGCCATTTAAGGGGAGGTGGGAGGGAGGAGCAGCTGAGAGGCGGGAGGCAGGGGCAGCGAATGGGCAGTCAGGGGGCGGGGCCGCAGGGAACGCAGCGGCGGGGAGTGGCGAGAGGCAGCGGGGGCACAGAAAGGAAAAACAGGGGGAGAGCAGACAAAATCACGGGCACAACAACAGTGGGGCAGCGAGGGGCACAGAAAGGAAAAACAGGGGGAGAGCAGACAAAATCACGGGCACAACAACAGTGGGGCAGCGAGGGGCACAGAAAGGAAAAACAGGGGGAGAGCAGACAAAATCACGGGCACAACAACAGTGGGGCAGCGAGGGGCACAGAAAGGAAAAACAGGGGGACAGCAGACAAAATCACGGGCACAACAACAGTGGGGCAGCGAGGGGCACAGAAAGGAAAAACAGGGGGAGAGCAGACAAAATCACGGGCACAACAACAGTGGGGCAGCGAGGGGCACAGAAAGGAAAAACAGGGGGACAGCAGACAAAATCACGGGCACAACAACAGTGGGGCAGCGAGGGGCACAGAAAGGAAAAACAGGGGGAGAGCAGACAAAATCACGGGCACAACAACAGTGGGGCAGCGAGGGGCACAGAAAGGAAAAACAGGGGGAGAGCAGACAAAATCACGGGCACAACAACAGTGGGGCAGCGAGGGGCACAGAAAGGAAAAACAGGGGGAGAGCAGACAAAATCACGGGCACAACAACAGTGGGGCAGCGAGGGGCACAGAAAGGAAAAACAGGGGGAGAGCAGACAAAATCACGGGCACAACAACAGTGGGGCAGCGAGGGGCACAGAAAGGAAAAACAGGGGAGAGCAGACAAAATCACGGGCACAACAACAGTGGGGCAGCGAGGGGCACAGAAAGGAAAAACAGGGGGACAGCAGACAAAATCACGGGCACAACAACAGTGGGGCAGCGAGGGGCACAGAAAGGAAAAACAGGGGGACAGCAGACAAAATCACGGGCACAACAACAGTGGGGCAGCGAGGGGCACAGAAAGGAAAAACAGGGGAGAGCAGACAAAATCACGGGCACAACAACAGTGGGGCAGCGAGGGGCACAGAAAGGAAAAACAGGGGGAGAGCAGACAAAATCACGGGCACAACAACAGTGGGGCAGCGAGGGGCACAGAAAGGAAAAACAGGGGGAGAGCAGACAAAATCACGGGCACAACAACAGTGGGGCAGCGAGGGGCACAGAAAGGAAAAACAGGGGGACAGCAGACAAAATCACGGGCACAACAACAGTGGGGCAGCGAGGGGCACAGAAAGGAAAAACAGGGGGACAGCAGACAAAATCACGGGCACAACAACAGTGGGGCAGCGAGGGGCACAGAAAGGAAAAACAGGGGGAGAGCAGACAAAATCACGGGCACAACAACAGTGGGGCAGCGAGGGGCACAGAAAGGAAAAACAGGGGGAGAGCAGACAAAATCACGGGCACAACAACAGTGGGGCAGCGAGGGGCACAGAAAGGAAAAACAGGGGGAGAGCAGACAAAATCACGGGCACAACAACAGTGGGGCAGCGAGGGGCACAGAAAGGAAAAACAGGGGAGAGCAGACAAAAACGGGCACCGGGGCCACAAGCGGAGGGCGATCTTACCTACAGGAGCAGCGGGCAGACAACACAGGCGGAGCTGTGTGGTGGGGGAGCGACCTACCTGGCAAGGTCAAGGGTCAGTCTTGACCCTGTGCCTCATGGGAACAGTCCAGCCCGAACTGCCAAGCCATGTCTTCCCTGGACCGGAAACAAGAATCCTGGGACCGGTTTCGGGCTAACAGCCCTCATCAGCCAGGCTAGCTTGAATCCAGTGGCAAAGTGAGCAAGGGACCCACGTCTGGGTATATCCTGCCAACTTAGCGTGAACAAATCAAACACAAGGAGATGATGGACGGTGCGCTGGAACTTTTCAGACACTCACCCCCAGTCACAGAACTGGGTTGAAGCCATCATCGTTCTTTAGCTCACTTCACCACCCCAGTTCAGACACAGCTATATACAAATCAGTCTTGACCCTGTGTCTCATGGGAACAGATCAGCCCGAACTGCCAAGCCATGTCTTCCCTGGACCGGAAACAAGCATCCTGGTACCGGTTTTCCGGCTAACAGCCCTCATGAGCCAGGCTAGCTTGAATCCAGTGGCAAAGTGAGCAAGGGACAAACGTCTGGGCATACCCTGCCAACTTAGGTTGAACAAAGCAAACACAAGGAAATTACGGATGGAGCGCATACATTTTTCAGACAGTCACCCCCAGTCACAGATCTGGGTTGAATTCATTATCGTTCTTCAGCTCACTTCGCTACCCCAGTTCAGACACAGCTACATGCAAATCAGTCTTGACCCTGTGCCTCATGGGAATAGTCCAGCCCGAACTGCCAAGCCATGTCTTCCCTGGACCCGAAACAAGCATCCTTGGAACGGTTTCAGGCTAACAGCCCTCATCAGCCAGGCTAGCTTGAATCCAGTGGCAAAGTGAGCAAGGGACCCACGTCTGGGCATACCCTGCCAACTTAGGGCGAACAAAGCAAACACAAGGAGATAATGGACGGAGCGCTGAAACTTTTCAGACACTCACCCCCAGTCATAGATGTGGGTTGAATCCATCATCGTTCTTTAGTTCACTTCACCACCCCAGTTCAGACACAGCTATATGCAAATCAGTCTTGACCCTGTGCCTCATGGAAACAGTCCAGCCTGAACTGCCAAGCCATGCCTTCCCTGGATGGAAAACAGGCATCCTGGGACCGGTTTTGGGCTAACAGCCCTCATCAGCCAGGCTAGCTTGAATCCAGTGGCAAGGTGAGCAAGGGACACACGTCTGGGCATACCCTGCCAACTTAGGGTGAACAAAGCAAACACAAGGAGATAATGGACGGAGCGCTGAACTTTTGCAGACACTCGCCACCTGTCACAGATCTGGGTTGAATCCATCATTGTTCTTTAGTTCACTTCGCCACCCCAGTTCAAACACAGCTATATGCAAATCAGTCTTGATCCTGTGCCTCATGGGAACAGTCCTGCCCGAACTGCCAAGCCATGTCTTCCCTGGACCAGAAACAAGCATCCTGGGACCGGTTTCGGGCTAATAGCCCTCATCAGCCAGGCTAGCTTGAATCCAGTGGCAAAGTGAGCAAGGGACCCACGTCTGGGCATACGCTGCCAACTTAGGCTGAACAAAGCAAACACAAGGAGATGATGGACGGAGCGCTGAAACTTTTTAGACGCTCACCCCCAGTCACAGATCTGGGTTGAATCCATCATCGTTCTTTACCTCACTTCACCACCCCAGTTCAGACACAGCTATATGCAAATCAGTCTTGTCATTGTGCCTCATGGGAACAGTTCAGCCCGAACTGCCAAGCCATGTCTTTCCTGGAACGGAAACAAGCATCCTGGGACCAGTTTTGGGCTAACAGCCCTCATCAGCCAGGCTAGCTTGAATCCAGTGGCAAAGTGAGCAAGGGACCCACGTCTGGGCATACCCTGCCAACTTAGGGCGCAGAAAGCAAACACAAGGAGATGATGGACCGAGCGCTGAAAGTTTTCAGGCATTCACCCCCAGTCACAGATCTGTGTTGAAGCCATCATCATTCTTTAGCTCACTTGGCCACCCCAGTTCAGAGACAGCTATATGCAAATCAGTCTTGACCCTGTGCCTCATGGGAACAGATCAGCCCGAACTGTCAAGCCATGTCTTCCCTGGACCGGAAACAAGCATCCTGGGACCGTTTTTCCGGCTAACAGCCCTCATCAGCCAGGCTAGCTTGAATCCAGTGGCAAAAAGAGCAAGCGACCCACGTCTGGGCATACCCTGCCAACTTAGGGTGAACAAAGCAAACACAAGGAAATTACGGATGGAGCACATACATTTTTCAGACACTCACCCCCAGTCACAGATCTGGGTTGAATTCATCATCGTTCTTCAGCTCACTTCGCCACCCCAGTTCAGACACAGCTACATGCAAATCAGTCTTGACCCTGTGTCTCATGGGAATAGTTCAGCCCGAACTGCCAAGCCATGTCTTCCCTGGACCGGAAACAAGCATCCTTGGACCGGTTTCAGGCTAACAGCTCTCATCAGCCAGGCTAGCTTGAATCCAGTGCAAAGTGAGCAAGGGACCCACATCTGGACATACCCTGCCAACTTAGGGCGAACAAAGCAAACACAAGGAGATAATGGACAGAGCGCTGAAACTTTTCAGACACTCACCCCCATTCATAGATCTGGGTTGAATCCATCATCGTTCTTTAGTTCACTTCGCCACCCCAGTTCAGACACAGCTATATGCAAATCAGTCTTGACCCTGTGCCTCATTGGAACAGTCCAGCCCGAACTGCCAAGCCATGTCTTCCCTGGATGGAAAACAGGCATCCTGGGACCGGTTTTGGGCTAACAGCCCTCATCAGCCAGGCTAGCTTGAATCCAGTGGCAAAGTGAGCAAGGGACCCACGTCTGGGCATACCCTGCTAACTTAGGGCGAACAAAGCAAACACAAGGAAATAATGGACGGAGCGCTGAAACTTTTCAGACACTCGCCACCTGTCACAGATCTGGGTTGAATCCATCATTGTTCTTTAGTTCACTTCGCCACCCCAGTTCAGACACAGCTATATGCAAATCAGTCTTGACCCTTTGCCTCATGGGAACAGTCCAGCCCGAACTGCCAAGCCATGTCTTCCCTGGACCAGAAACAAGCATCCTGGGACCGGTTTCGGGCTAATAGCCCTCCTCAGCCAGGCTAGCTTGAATCCAGTGGCAAAGTGAGCAAGGGACCCACGTCTGGGCATACACTGCCGACTTAGGGCGAACAAAGCAAACACAAGGAGATGATGGACGGAGCGCTGAAACATTTTAGACGCTTACCCCCAGTCACAGATCTGGGTTAATTTCATCATCGTTCTTTACCTCACTTCACCACCCCAGTTCAGACACAGCTATATGCAAATCAGTCTTGACCCTGTGCCTCATGGGAACAGTTCAGCCCGAACTGCCAAGCCATGTCTTTCCTGGAACGGAAACAAGCATCCTGGGACCAGTTTTGGGCTAACAGACCTCATCAGCCAGGCTAGCTTGAATCCAGTGGCAAAGTGAGCAAGGGACCCACGTCTGGGCATACCCTGCCAACTTAGGGTGAACAAAGCAAACACAAGGAGATTATGGACCGAGCTCTGAAACTTTTCAGACACTCACCCCCAGTCACAGATCTGGGTTAAAGCCATCATCATTCTTTAGCTCACTTCGCCACCCCAGTTCAGACACAGCTATATGCAAATCAGTCTTGACCCTGTGCCTCATGGGAGCAGTTCAGCCCGAAATGCCAAGCCATGTCTTCCCTGGACTGGAAACAAGCATCCTAGGACCGGTTTCGGGCTAACAGCCCTCTTCAGCCAGGCTAGCTTGAATCCAGTGGCAAAGTGAGCAAGGGACCCACATCTGGGCATACCCTGCCAACTTAGGGCGAAGAAAGCAAAGACAAGGAAATGATGGATGGAGCGCATAAACTTTTCGGACAATCACCCCCAGTCACAGATCTGGCTTGAATCCATCATCGTTCTTCAGCTCACTTCACCACCCCAGTTCAGACACAGCTTTATGCAAATCAGTCCTGACCCTGTGCCTCATGGGAACAGTCCAGCCCGAACTGCCAAGCCATGTCTTCCCTGGACCGGAAACAAGAATCTTGGGACCGGTTTCAGGCTAACAGCCCTCATCAGCCAGGCTAGCTTGAATCCAGTGGCAAAGTGAGCAAGGGACCCACGTCTGGGCATATCCTGCCAACTTAGGGCGAACAAAGTAAACACAAGGAGATGATGGACGGAGCGCTGGAACTTTTCAGACACTCACCCCCAGTCACAGATCTGGGTTGAAGCCATCATCGTTCTTTAGCTCACTTCGCCACCCCAGTTCAGAGACAGCTATATGCAAATCAGTCTTGACCCTGTGACTCATGGGAACAGATCACCCCGAACTGTCAAGCCATTTCTTCCCTGGACCGGAAACAAGCATCCTGGGACCTGTTTTCCGGCTAACAGCCCTCATCAGCCAGGCTAGCTTGAATCCAGTGGCAAAGTGAGCAAGGGACCCACATCTGGGCATACCCTGCCAACTTAGGGTGAACAAAGCAAACACAAGGAAATTACGGATGGTGCGCATACATTTTTCAGACACTCACCCCCATTCATAGATCTGGTTTGAATCCATCATCGTTCTTTAGTTCACTTCGCCACCCCAGTTCAGACACAGCTATATGCAAATCAGTCTTGACCCTGTGCCTCATTGGAACAGTCCAGCCCGAACTGCCAAGCCATGTCTTCCCTGGACCCGAAACAAGCATCCTGGGACCGGTTTCGGGCTAACAGCCCCCAGCAGCCAGGCTAGCTTGAATCCAGTGGCAAAGTGAGCAAGGGACCCACGTCTGGGCATACCCTGCCAACTTAGGGCGAACAAAGCAAACACAAGGAGATGATGGACCGAGCTCTGAAACTTTTCAGACACTCACCCCCAGTCACAGATCTGGGTTGAAGCCATCATCATTCTTTAGCTCACTTCGCCACCCCAGTTCAGACACAGCTATATGCAAATCAGTCTTGACCCTGTGCCTCATGGGAACAGTTCAGCCCGAAATGCCAAGCCATGTCTTCCCTGGACCGGAAACAAGCATCCTAGGACCGGTTTCGGGCTAACAGCCCTCATCAGCCAGGCTAGCTTGAATCCAGTGGCAAAGTGAGCAAGGGACCCACATCTGGGCATACCCTGCCAACATAGGGCGAACAAAGCAAACACAAGGAAATGATGGATGGAGCGCATAAACTTTTCGGATATTCACCCCCAGTCACAGATCTGGCTTGAATGCATCATCGTTCTTCAGCTCACTTCGCCACCCCATTTCAGACACAGCTTTATGCAAATCAGTCTTGACCCTGTGCCTCATGGGAACAGTCCAGCCCGAACTGCCAAGCCATGTCTTCCCTGGACCGGAAACAGGAATCTTGGGACTGTTTTCGGGCTAACAGCCCTCATCAGCCAGGCTAGCTTGAATCCAGTGGCAAAGTGAGCAAGGGACCCACGTCTGGGCATATCCTGCCAACTTAGGGCGAACAAAGTAAACACAAGGAGATGATGGACGGATCGCTGGAACTTTTCAGACACTCACCCCCAGTCACAGATCTGGGTTGAAGCCATCATCGTTCTTTAGCTCACTTCGCCACCCCAGTTCAGAGACAGCTATATGCAAATCAGTCTTGACCCTGTGCCTCATGGGAACAGATCAGCCCGAACTGTCAAGCCATTTCTTCCCTGGACCGGAAACAAGCATCCTGGGACCTGTTTTCCCGCTAACAGCCCTCATCAGCCAGGCTAGCTTGAATCCAGTGGCAAAGTGAGGAAGGGACCCACATCTGGGCATACCCTGCCAACTTAGGGTGAACAAAGCAAACACAAGGAAATTACGGATGGAGCGCATACATTTTTCAGACACGCACCCCCTTTCATAGATCTGGGTTGAATCCATCATCGTTCTTTAGTTCACTTCGCCACCCCAGTTCAGACACAGCTATATGCAAATCAGTCTTGACCCTGTGCCTCATTGGAACAGTCCAGCCCGAACTGCCAAGCCATGTCTTCCCTGGACCCGAAACAAGCATCCTGGGACCGGTTTCGGGCTAACAGCCCCCAGCAGCCAGGCTAGCTTGAATCCAGTGGCAAAGTGAGCAAGGGACCCACGTCTGGGCATACCCTGCCAACTTAGGGTGAACAAAGCAAACACAAGGAAATTACGGATGGAGCGGATACATTTTTCAGACACTCACCCCCAGTCACAGATCTGGGTTGAATTCATCATCGTTCTTCAGCTCACTTCGCCACCCCAGTTCAGACACAGCTACATGCAAATCACTCTTGATCCTGTGCCTCATGGGAATAGTCCAGTCCGAACTGCCAAGCCATGTCTTCCCTGGACCGTAAACCATCATCCTTGGACCGGTTTCAGGCTAACAGCCCTCATCAGCCAGGCTAGCTTGAATCCAGTGGCAAAGTGAGCAAGGGACCCACGTCTGGGCATACCCTGCCAACTTAGGGCGAAGAAAGCAAACACAAGGAGATAATGGACAGAGCGCTGAAACTTTTCAGACACTCACCCCCAGTCATAGATCTGTGTTGAATCCATCATCGTTCTTTAGTTCACTTCGCCACCCCAGTTCAAACACAGCTATATGCAAATCAGTCTTGACCCTGTGCCTCATGGGAACAGTCCAGCCCAAACTGCCAAGCCATGTCTTCCCTGGACCCGAAACAAGCATCCTGTGACCGGTTTCGGGCTAACAGCCCACATCAGCCAGGCTAGCTTGAATCCAGTGGCAAAGTGAGCAAGGGACCCACGTCTGGGCATACCCTGCCAACTTAGGGCGAACAAAGCAAGCACAAGGAGATGATGGACGGAGCGCTGAAAGTTTTCAGACACTCACCCCCAGTCACAGATCTGGGTTGAATCCATCATCGTTCTTTAGCTCACTTCGCCACCCCAGTTCAGACACAGCTATATGCAAATCAGTCTTGACCCTGTGCCTCATGGGAACAGTCTAGCCCGAACTGCCAAGCCATGTCTTCCCTGGACCGGAAATAAGCATCCTGGGACCGGTTTCGGGCTAACATCCCTCATCAGCCAGGCTAGCTTGAATCCAGTGGCAAAGTGAGCAAGGGACCCACGTCTGGGCATACCCTGCCAACTTAGGGTGAACAAAACAAACACAAGGGGATGATGGACGGAGCGGGGGCCTCTGACGACAGCAATCCCGCTGTGGGGGACTTACTTGTATTGAATAGATATCCTGTGTGACTTGTAAGGACATATCTTGTGTAAAACTAGCCAAGTGTGATTTGTCTAGTCTGCATCATGAAAATTATGTGTTTTATGCATGGGAAATATTACACAATCCAGGCCTCTCCTAATTGGGCCATCAGATAGAATGCCAGGCCAGCGGAAGGGCACATCAGCTTCCAAAGAAAACAAACTCCACAACAGTCCAAAAGACATCAGCACTGCTCTGAAAAAGCAAACTTCTTTTTTTTTTTT